>JABFPB010001234.1:0-26843 GCA_022817645.1 Ceratoteleas bidentatus | reverse complement strand
TGCGTTTTTACTTATGGTTGTCGGATACTGCGTTTTTTAATTGTTAAAAACTTGTTAAATAAAGGAATGTTTATTTTATTTAGAATCGATTTTATACACGGAGAGAAATACTATGTAGAATTATCATGAAAACCATGTAAATTTTGTACTAACATGAAATTCATACCATATATACATTAATTCATGTTATGGCAACATATTTTCATGTAAACAGAATAGGAATTTCTTATATTACCAACAAAATCACGTCTAACCAAAATCTTTCATGTTCAAGTAATATTGGATTTCTCTCTGTATACATCTGTCCTTACACCCAGAAAAATAATTTAGTTATCTCGAATAAATATGTTTATTTGGACAAATTTAGTTGCGCTAAATGAAGATTTATTTGTAACTAATGAATCCTTATTTGTTGTAAGTAAGTGTATTTATTTGGTACCACTTCAAATGAATTATTTAGTTATGGTAAAGTAAATTTATTTGAAACTAATAAATTATTTCTCTGCGTGAATAACAAAAAACCATATATAACTAATTTGTAAATATTAAACAGTAAAAATTGGCAGTTACTGCTTTTTTGTTTATGATTTCCCCAAATTCAAATGAGTAAAACACAGTAACTGATTTTTCACATATTTACATCAATTTCATTACGAACTGTCCATTTCGTTACCAAAATGATCAGCATTATAAAAAGCAGCACAGCTGTAAACTTTAACATGAATTTATGGCAAATGCCGCTTCGTGTGGATACCCAACTTTTTGCTTAAGGCGGCAGTACAAACCATTATTATTGATGAAATTTCTTCTATGAATAATATACATTATTTATAACTACTAAATAACAATCACTACAATCGTTTACAACATAAATACTCATCAAATTCTTACGAAAAACTGAAAGTAATGGATAACTGAGTAATTTTCCATTACTTTGTACAAAAACAAGTATTTTCCCAATTCATGTTATTGTAAATTCTTGCAATTACCATTAACTAATAATTCAAAACATTTTACATCAGTGACAAAAGAAATATTATTTTAAATCACATTTTTCAGCAAATAAACACTGTTTTTGAACACTATCAACAACACAAACTCTCCTTCCACCAGCGCCCTCTAACACCAGAACTTAACCAACACCACCACTTCAACAACATTTCTTCCCCAAAAATCTCGACAATCCGCACAAAAACATCGCCACTTCCTCAAATCCGCTCGGCAAACAGTCCGCTCGATCTGTCGTCTCTAAAAGCTCGATACCGATCTCCAATTATCGAGCCTCGAAAATCCCGATATCTGCCATTTTTCCCTGCGATATGCCCAACACTCAACTCGTTCTAACACGCTCGAATTCTCGGTGTTGCAGAGAAGACGAGGGACGAGAAATTGAGCTCGGGGACAGGCATGGCTTCAACGCCTGCCTCGGCAGCAGCGACCTCTAATCACTTGAACTCGGCAGGCAGCCCCTCGTCAAGCAACGGTCAGTTTTCCTCGTCGAATTCCGGCTCGTCCAATTCCGGCAGCTCGGCAGCGCAGAGCGGCAACGGTGGTGGCTCGACCGGTGGCGCCAGCGGCAACCCCGCCAACCTGATCGGCGCCGTAGGTGGCGCCAGCAGCAAGCAGCAACAGGTCGCCGGCGTCAACAGCGCGGCGCACCCGAACCAGGGCAACCCCGGCAAGATGGCCGTAGAACACTCGGCTACGGTGGACAAGGGCCTCAAGATGAAGATCAAGCGCACGAAGCCGGGCACGAAGAGCAGCGAGGCCAAGCACGAGATCGTCAAGTCGAACGAGCTGAACGGCACGGTGTCGGCCCAGGACGCGGCCAACTGCTCGTCCAACAGTTCCTCGAACTCGTCCGCGTCGATGTCGGCCGCGAGCCCGGGCCAGGGCCAGATGCAGAACGCGACGCAGGAGAGCCAGGGCCAGTCGGGCCAGAGCAAGTCCAAGCCCGGCCACCAGGGGGCGGGATCCACGGGAGGCAGTGGCGCCGGGGTGTCGTCGACCGCGGGATCGAAGCGCGGATCCAGTGGGCACCGCAGGTAGATTGGAGATGAAGTAGATTAGTGAGAGGAGGCATGGTTTTAGCGAAACTACCCAGTTGAAAAATTCTATTAGGACTAGCTCTACTTGTATCTATGCGGTTTTTGTTAGTTTTGTTACTTTTGTTATTTTTGTTATTTTTGTTACTTTTGTTACTTTTGTTACTTTTATTACTTTTGGTAGTTTTGTTACTTTTGTTACTTTTGTTACTTTTGTTACTTTTGTTAGTTTTGTATCTATGCAGTTCTTGACAATATTTTTTCAAATGTTGTACATGATTTGTATAGGGTGTTTGATGCCCGTCAGGAATTGCATATAAGTTTATTTGTATATAATATATAATTGTAGTTCCATGCCGGAAATATGTTCTAATGGTTTCTATCTGGTTACTATTTCACCAGTGTTTTTTATGTGTATCTAATTGTGTCTAATGGAATTTTTCAACTGGGTAGATTGGCAGAAGACAGACAGATATACTGGTAAAAGGAATATTGGCAATATATCTGGAATATATTGGAAATGTAATGGAAATATATTCGGAGTATTTTGGAAATATATTGGACATATATGGGAAATATATCGGCAATACATTGGCAATATATTGCTCATATATGATAAATGGCATATATTGGCACAATTTACTTTTAGTACATTGGAAATATGTTGGAAATATATTTCCAATATATGTTTCTTTTTACTAGGATATTGTGGTGCCAAGAAAATGCTTAGTTGAGATCAAAGAGTAACGATCTTGAATGACACTGTCTTGAGCCAAAATGGAACGGATATTAACAAACGAGAGTTTATGATCTTTGTGACAACTGTTTTGGTGAAGATGGTATATATCTAACCCCAAACAGTGTCACAGGAACTGAAACTTTTTAGTTGTGGCATATGAATAATGTAAAGTAATTTAAACTGTATTAGTTTGTGATAATAGAGTAAATTATGAAATATTACTGTGAAATATGAATGTTACTGTGAAAATATATTGCATAAACATATTACTGTGAAACATAATTGGCTGTTTAATATCAATTTGTTGCCTTTTGTTTTGATTAATTTTGTAACTTGTTAGTTTACTTATTGTCTAAAAGTAATTACATTTAAAATATTTATTTTTAATTTCAGTTTAATTAATTTGTAAATTATTAATTTCATTGACACTGACCATTTATTGATATCGGCAAATGCACCTTGAAGACGTCACTGTCTTGACTCAAAACAGTAGCTGTTTTTTTTGAGTGATAATTTGAATTCCTTATGATGGTTAAGTATACCATTTGAGTGTAGTTTTCAGTCATTTGAAAACTGTTTTTGCTTCTTTCAATTAACCAAATCCTATGACTGTCACAGTTTTGGCTTTATTATCATTTTTAGAAAATTTAACACAAACAAATATGAATCCGTTTATATTCAGAAAGTTCTTAATGTAATAGTAGATTCATTCGGGTGTGATTCTTGGCATGGAAATTGAAAACTTGATTTATCTGGCTGTATTCGTAATTACAATGTTTAATATCTGCATAGAAACAAATATAAAATATAGTACATTTTGTATGTGTTTTTATCCATAAATTACGAGATAATAACCGCCATGAAACGGATACAATAAATTTTCTGAGTGATTGCAAGTTTCTATGAGTCATTTTTAACAGGGAAATACAAGCTTAGGTCTACCATTATTCAGTAAACCATGTCCCCATCTCAGATCACATTACCTTAGCAAACAGTGGCTTTAGAATTACAAGAACGCCATTTAGCGTTCGTACTTTTTATCCAGTATTGAAGAAAAAGGAAATTTGTCGATATGAATAAAAAAAGGACTTGAATGTTATCTTGCATAGATTTTATGCAAGAAACAAATATATTTCTTTTACATTAAGTAAATAAGTATTTCGTTTAACATTCCCAAACTGTTATATTTTATAAACTTTTTAAATAGATTTTTCGAGATATACATTTGTAAACCAAGAAATGTTCCCTTGATCATTTTTTCTGTGGTCACTCCTTACTTTTACTAAATTTGCCTAATTCTTTTTCTGGTATATGGTAAAGTGACAAATGTTTCGTGTCGTTCATTTGTATATATGTCAGAAGCTTACATTTTTATTACCCCTTCACTTTCCATTAACCCCTTAAAAGTTTCTCTTTCCCTCATTCTGTCCCAATTTTGTGGTATTGCAAGTCAAGCTAAATTAGCATTCGCCGAAATTCACAGGTATTTTTTAATACCTCAACTGAATTATAGTTGACTTTAGTGATTTGATTAATTATTTTGAAACTCTACGCAAACAATGCAGAAATTAATTGAGTTCGAGGAGCGTGACACACTGAAGTCGAGTAACCGTGTAGCATTATATGGACCGTTCAAAGGAAAATTTTCGGGCTCCTTCGCACTAATCTCATTGACACAATAGCCATTCACTCGAGATTTTGAAGGTAAACTTCGTTTACCTTTCCCTTATCGGGTGTTTACCCATTTGTGTTTTCACAATGTAGTCCCTCCACGTCGCCAGTAAACAGCTGTCTCGTTTCGAGACGTTCAGACGCTCGGACATCTTTTTCGAGAAAGTTTTTCCGCTCTATGACACATTCTGCATCGAAAGTCTCGCTCGTCCAGTCACCCACAGTAATTCCGACATGGAAATTCATACAATTACCTCCCCGCCTCTCATAGGCAACCCTACCGAAATCTCATCACTTGCTATGTGCCTTAAACCTCGGTACATTTCACGCTATCCCCAATCCTACCAGAAAAAAATCATCACCACTTGCTGACACCTGACAAGAACCGGATGGAACCACATGGGTATATAACATAACCTATTTCTTCTCCAAGTACCTCCCTAAACTCCTTCTCTACAATCCAAACATACCAAAACCATCCCACATAAAAAATTACTGCCCGTTTCATAGTAATTTGCCTTCATAGTAATTTGCTTTGGAAATGTGGAAAAAGTATCGTGGAAAATTCCATCTTTTTAGGAATAATCAAAAAATGTTATCCTTGGATATATCAGATATCAAAAACCTCTCTAACCACCTCATCTTCGTTCTTCCCAGGGACAAAGCCCGCGATAAGCACGAGAAGCAGCCCCAAAGCAACCACAACACCCAACAGAACAAGCCGGAGATCAACGGCGGCATCAGGCCCATGATGCAGAACCACGCGTCCGGCGGCGGGAACCAGAACTCTGGATCCGCGCAGAGCATAGGCTCGCCGCCGGCCTCGTCCGCGGGCGGCGCCACCGGCGCGTGCGCGGCGTCCTCGTCGGCGTCCGCCGCGCCCTCTGCCGGCGCGTACTCGAACTCGGCGTCGCCGGGCGCGTCGTCCTCGTCGTCGTCGGCAATCGCGGCGGTGGCCGGCTCGAACGCCGGACAGCCGCAGGGCCCGACGCCGGCGGCCACGGCGCCGCAGCAGCAGCAGCCGACGGGACCGCCGCCGAGCTCGCGGACGGGCGGAGGCTTCGCGGTGGCGCAGGGCGGCTCGAGCAACGGCGCGGCGGCGACCTGTCCGCCGGCCAGCCCGGCCAGCGCCACGGCCGCCGCGGGCTCGGCCAGCAAGCCGGAGCAGACCAAGGTGGCCGCGGTGCCGGGCACCCCGACGATGGGCAGCATGCCGGAGGACTCGATGGACATGGCGGCCAGCCCGCCGCCACCGAAGAAGATGAAGATTAGTCCGAAGAATGAACCAAAGGTAGGTGGGGAGGGTTGTGGTGGGGAGGAGATTGAAGGGGGGAGTGTGGAACCGTAACCTGGCAGGATCGCAATGGAATTTTTAACTTTCAGGGAATTCCTGGCAGGATCGCCAGGGAATTTTTGACTTCTACGGAATTCCTGGCAGGTTCGCCATGGAATTTTTAACTTTCAGGGAATTCCTGGCAGAATCGCCATGGAATTTTTAACTTTCAGGGAATTCCTGGCAGGATCGCCATGGAATGTTTAACTTTTTGAAATTCCTGGCAGGTACGCCATGGAAGTTTTAACGTTTTTGGAATTCCTGGCAGGATCGCCGTTGAATGTTTAATTTTTGTTTGAGTTCCTGGCAGGATCGCCGTGGAATTTATAACTTTCAGGGAATTACTGGCAGGATCGCCAAGGAATGTTTAACTTTTTGGAATTCCTGGCAGGATCGCCAAGGAATGTTTCACTTTTTTGAAATTCCTGGCAGGATCGCCGGGGAATGTTTAATTTTTTGAAATTCCAGGCAGGATCGCCATGGAATGTTTAAATTGTTGGGAATTCCTGGCAGGATCGCCATGGAATATTTAACTTTTTGGGAATTCCTGGCAGGATCGCCATGGAATTTTTAACTTTTTAGGTTTGAGTATTTAATTGAATGATTCTTCGTTAAATCCTGTAATTAATTGTGTTCTTAAGGATGTTGTAGCAAATGTAATTAGTTAAACAAATTTAAGTAATTGCAAAAATGAGCTATTTTGTAATACGAGGGATAGATCTACAATTTTATACGCTAGAGCCTATTTTCAAGATATGCTTCCAAAGTGACCAGAATAAGTACAGTTCTAACATACACTATCGTATATTATAAAGAAGGAGATAGTGTAATGAAAAAATAATCATGCTGGACAAATAATGGAAATATTTTAGTTTCAATTTTGTAATTTGATCAATTACAATGTGTCAGAAAGGGACAGAAAGAGAACTTTGTTGGTCAGTTTATTATTTTTATTTGTATTTATTTATTTATTTATGTATTGTATGGCAGCAGCAAAGTACATACATCATACATTGTAAGAAACAGTAACAGTTTCTCTGATAACAGTAATTAGTATCTCTGATAACGCTTTCATGGCATAACATTTATTGCAAGTTTAAATATATTTGATAGAATATATAGGTCAATTACATAATCAACTGTCTTTGGTTGGAGATATGAAGTAATGACCATTTCTTTCAATGTTCATGATTAAGTTTAATTTTTGCATTGTTTATCTTTTTAGTTGTCAGTTTGACTATTATAACCAGCTATAACACTCTTAAAAACCTAACATATGCCGAATAAATGAGAACGCGTTGACACAATATTTTGAATTCTGGATTGGTGCAAATTGGTACAATACAGAATTAATGTTGCATTGATATTAACAAATATTGTATTGTACCAATCCAGTATTCGTTGTATTGTTTCAATACGTTCTCATTTACTGAGTGTATAATGTAGGTATTTTATTTGAATAAAGTATATTTTATCTATAAAGGTCCGACTGATGTACGTGTGTTATACGGAATTTGAGGAACGTTTGAGGTATTTGGAGTAGGGTTTAGGAAATTGGAAGTATAGCGTATATTTAGGGAACAAATCAAGTTAAAAAAGGAAAAATATTTATAGGTTAACATAAAACATTCACAACCAACGAATGTTGGATGTAAGTGTTTTGCGTTAAAACTCTATTTGAAAAATAGTAAAGAGAATTTCTTAAAAGTTTGAAAACATGTTGGAAATTTAAAAAAAATTGAATGACATTTTTATAGCGATTCAAAGCTTCCGAAGAAGTTGTAACGTCAATTAATTTGGGATTAATTGACTAACTAATTGGTAATTTTACTAATACAACATTATTTACAACACTAAACAAGAAAAAAAAGAGTTTTGGTAACTAAAAGTTTACAAATTATTTTCAGATGCTTATTTCAACTCAATACCAGTTTCAAAACTGATAATTAACGAAAAATCTGTGTAATTTTTAATCTGAGTTAATTACATGTATTAGAATGTAGTCTAATTCCTGAAAGAAATTTCCAGTATAATTTCAGCAAATTGGTTGCAACAGTTTTTAACAGCGCATTTGAATAAACACGTGTTATTTCTTGAGAAAATTTTGACCTGAGTGTCTAAGACTAAAAATCTAAATAAATAGTTCTAAGGTTCATGGTAGATACTGTAACCACTGACTATCCACAAATTAAGAAGGTAAACAAAAGATAATTTCGACATGATAAAGGTTCTAAAGGTTCAAAAGGACCAATGGAGTAAATACAAATGACAAATACAAATACAAATACATTTGAGGTATATCAGTTATTCATTTTAAATCTGCCAGATATTTGTTTGGGATGACTTTGAATGCAACAGTCTTTGTTGCTTTGATTTGAGAGCTAAAGGAAAAATAGTATGTTCAATTTAAGTTCCACTGGATAATATACTGAAATAATACTGAAAAGTGGTAATACTGAATAAAATACTGAAACATCAACAGGAATGTTAGACTTCGCAATAAAGGACTGGGTGTAAATATTAAACTTAATAAATCTATATTTATATATTTCTGTTTTATACATATTTACAATTTTGTATAATTTACAATGTATTTTCAACATGGACTTTTATTCCAATGCGACAAATATCACTTCAATTTATATAATAATTGCTCGTATATCATTTTGCACCATCACTAATTGCAGTTTCTGCTTTACACTGAAAACTGTTACATTCATTTATTTGTCAAAAAACTGCTCCATATCCTACTGATATTTTACAGCAGAGATTTGTAACAATGATTACCAAACCCATTTCAAATAATGAGCTTAATCGGTAAAATTCGTGATCGGTACCGTTATTGCAACGGCAAATAATTCTGGGATTTCTGTAGATAAGGCTTGTAACGTGTTGGAGACGGATGTGTATTTTTAGAGAATCGTTAGTTCACGTCCGACTTCGTGCCAATGAGAACACTTGTAATTCAGAGTAGTGTTCTGAGTGGTTTTCATTGTTCTCGATTATAATGAATGAATGAATGACAAACAGCATACGAAGAGGATCGGTGTTTACATTTTAAATTTGCAGACATATCCTATTCGAATCGTGTTCTTTTCTTTACTGTGATACAACAGACATTGAGAATTGCAGAAAGATTGAACATTTATGCTGGATTTTGGCAAACATGGATTATATCAGTATCCAAATTGTACAGTATTTGCAAAGTACTGTAAAAATAATGGAATCAGAACTGAATTTGACAAAATTGTATATCATTAGTTCAATTGCATTCATTAAGTGGACACCCAAAGCAAAATTGCCAAAAATGCAAAATCTTGCATTTTTAAAGTTATTATTTGGTTCAATTATTAGTACAATTTTTACGTGACTGTTCAGTGTTTAATTTTTTGTCGCAACAAAGAATTTCATAAACCAATTGAATGTTATCCCTTTGATCCAAATCTGCTCTTCGAATCGCACAACATAAATTTTACATTTCGGCTTTACTTTGAATCTTAAATGCTGAATCTGTCCTCAAATAGAACGAGTAGATTTACTCGGCATCACAGCAAATTCACCTAAAGCACCCGACACATCATGATTTCTACATGACTACGTAAACTTCGCTCCACCCGAACTTAGTTTTAATACAAGATTTATCTTTACATAAAGAGATCCCTTTGCCTTTCTATTTTCTCATTCGAAAGAATGAGAAATTTACTTTGGATCTGATCGAGTTCCGAAAAGTTTTATTAGATTAAACTCTAATAACCGTGTTTTGTGCTTGTAATAAATGTACATCAAGTTGCAAAGCAGCTAAACGCGCACACATAATTCAGTGGGGAATATCGTGCGGCGCATGCACAACGAGTCACCCGATACCCCAACTTTGGCGGTATTACAAAGAGGCGGGGATCAAGAAAGGGGGATATTAAAATCGGAAAAAGTTAATCCTTTGTAACTGAAAAGGAAATTACGCGAAAATATGCGCCGAGTAATCCCGGATAATAAATCGAGCAGATGTTTCTGTTTTACGAGTCGTTTCGGTGCAACATTGTAACGCCGTTGATATATGCAAACGCGGAACGCTAATCATTTAATTGCCGGACGGCAATTACACTCGAAGATTGCAGCGAAGACGATAATTTTTCCAATTGATTGCGGACGAAAAAAGCCGGCTTTGTACGGCTTTATAGTTACTGATTACAGTGTATAAATTGCAAGGTCTCGTACAGACATAACATTATATAAACAAGAACGATGAAAGACTTTACGTAAACCGGTACAGATATTAAGCTGTATAAGTTATTACGTGTGTTATTAAAACTTTATAAATGCACCGCGGACGTTTTAATTAGCCGTAAACACGAGCGCAACGCCGGTTATTAAAATGTGGACAAACGCGAGGCCGATTTCCGCGGCATATAAATTATCGTCGGCGTTTTTCTTTTTTCGTATAAATATTAACCGATCGCCTCCGAAAAATGCCGAAGTAATTGACCGAAGTCGATTGCGTTTGCGCAAACGTCTCGCTGCGGTCGCAAAACGAGCCGTTAGATTAACTGAATTAAGAGGTTTCGCGAGTGTCGTCGGGAGTTACATAATGACGCGAGTTAAATATTTCAAGAGCGCCGTTAGACGCGAATTTACGGCCGAGTATGAAGCGCGGTGACATTTCGCGAACGGTTCGATAATAATTGTTGCGTAACGCCACGCGAAAATTGCCGTAAAATGGCAATTAGGTGCGCGCAACGCAAACCTACATAATATCGCTGATAATTGAATCTGGACTATTGATCGGTTGCGCGAACTGGATTATTCGTTTAACCCTTTAAAGACAGCTTTCGAAAAAAAAAAAACATTTTTCTCTTTCGATATGACTAAAAACTACTAAAAATGGGCAAATAGAAACAGTATCCTGGCAGGATCGCCATGGAATTTTCAACTTTTTTGATTTGAATATTTATTTCAATAATTATTCTACCCTTTAAATATAAAAGCCTATTTTGTTTGAAAAATTCATTTTTCTCTTTTGATAAGACTTGAAACTATAAAAAAATATGCAAAATAGAAACAGTATCCTGGCAGGATCGCCACAAAATTACCAACTTCGTTGTTTTGAATCTTCCACCGGTTTCCAAATAACGGATACAATGTTTGTGTCGAAATTTGTGTCGATTTGACGATGACACATAAACATAATGATATTGTAATGCTAAAGTAACATTATGCAACAGTTTGACATTTTCGTCGGACTGAGACGTGTACATTCCAATTTTAGCGTGACCGAGAATGTAGTAAATAATTTGCAGCGCTATTTATCATAATCAGCAGTAAATCTTGGCACTTTTTTGGAACGCGTATTAAAATTCATTAACGAGTGCTATATTTGATTTTTAAATGAATCATAAAAAGCGGACAGCCGTAAAGTGTGCGCTCGTCAAGTGACGTTCGACCGTTTTTCATAAATTAGTACGAGCGCTTAAAAACACACTCGACGTTTGTTGTCGAGCGGCGAATCGTTTATCGCCCGTCGATTTCGCAAACGCCTCGCCGCTGCCAAAACGCACTGTCAAAGCCTGAGAAAGAATCCGTTGATGAATTTCAACAAAACGAGAAACCGGCGTCGACGACAAACAAAAGCGCAAAACGCATTCGTCAGTCGTCAAAGTCCGCCGCGGTGAAACTCAATCGCGCCGCGGTGACTTTGACATTATTAATCGAATGTCGGCAATCGCGCGCAGAGTTATTAAATTTCGTGCGCGATTTCTAACAGCGATTCTCGACGGCTGATTTGAATATAAAATGTATTCCTGCGAATTGGGACATTGATCTTTGGAGAACTAAGTTGGACATCCGAAACAAATTACTTTTTATCAATTACTTCCAATAACTTTGTCTTCAAAGTGCAGAGCAATTGCATTTAATGCAGTTTGATAGAAAATTATGACTATTTTTCAAAATTTGCCGTTTTAAGACTTTTTTATCTCATTTTAAAACGGTATCTATTTTTTGAAACACTTTCTAAATTAGTTATCTACTTTTCCAAAATTTTTCAAAATTTTGACATATAGAAAAGGAAAAAAAATCCATCTAAAAATGCGCCTCATTCTGCAGTGCAATTTTTTATTTCTTTGAAAACTTTTTGATGATTTTTTCCACTTTTCGACAATTTATTTCCCGCAAAAACTTTCGGGGATTCGAACAATCGTATTCATTATGTGGCGGCGACGAAATTTCAGAACGAGTTTCGTGCGTTAGCGGGATTTACGCCGTCAATTGTCGGCAGTTGCGCAATTCACGAGATGCGCGTCGCACACTCTGCGACTTATCGTTGTCACTCGCGCGGTGCGTCGCGATAACTCGTTTCACGGCGCTTACGTAAATTTCAATCATTTTTAATTAATCGCCTTCCGTTTGTAGGCCGCCGCACACAATGTTGTCGCTTATGAACGCCTCAAATACTGGTTGAATATTATTACAAATTTGCGGCGGCAATATTTCCTTTAATTTGAAATCTGTTAAGAAACATTTATTTACGATTTACTGATTCTTTGTAATTACTTATTATTTATTATTACATTCAAATTTAGTTATTATTAAAAGTTATTACAAAAAATTATCGTTATGTTTCTATTTTGAAATCAAATTTGATTAAAGAAAATTATCTCAAAAATGATCAAATTAAGAATATTATTAAAAAGTGAAAAATGTATTTGTAGTAACTAAAAGGCTTGTAAAATGGAAAATGCAATTCGAATAGACTTAAACATACAATGCCGACATCCGTAACTAATATAACGCTTTAAAAAATCTATCTTCACCTTTTCATCGAACAAGAGTTCATCCAACATTGCATCACACATCCCCTTCGTTCGTACCTAACAAAAGAAACATCACTTATCCCAAATAAAGAATCGTTTCAACCCCATAATAAATCCAAGCACTCCTCTCCAGCAAATCTTTTCCTGCGCCGAAACTGCGGAAGACGCCGAGTTTCGGCGTCCCAGTTTCTCCGGATCATCCGCTCAAGCTTTTACAACCCGACCGTTAGAAATAAAATCTCTGAAAAAGTCAGAAAAATGCTGTTAACATCTCCGAAAAATCTTATTCTACGAAAAATCAAAAAGGTGGAATTTTTAAAGAATTTTAGAGGTTTCAACATGTTTGCCATAAAACTTAAAGAGGTTCAAAAAATAGAATCGCTCGTCTCAAATATCGATCTGTTTGCATTTCAAACGCATTGATCAGTTTATCCGATTAATTTTATTTATGTCTTTATGTTGAGTGGTTGTTTTCTTTTTTTATTGTTTGTTAGCTCATTACCGTAAATAAAATAATAGAACTAACAATCAATTATTATTGTTTCTTAATTATCTTAGTTTTGTTAGCTTCATTCCTTTCATTTCTTAAATATCATAGATACATAAAGTCATGATATGAAAAATCATAATATTTTGATTCATATTATGATAAATCATGGTATATTGATCTTGACTCGTGACATTATAATCACGGTCCGTAAATATAAAATTTTTTAAACTAATTTCTTTTTAAAGTTATTCTATTTTTTATTTTTTTAATTGCAAACATTTCCCCCATTATCACCATCAGCTTCATTTTTATTTAACAGTGTCCTGGCAGGATCGCCACCCAGAAAAATTCCATTAGGACTAGTTCTAATTGTATCTATGCGGTTTTTGACAAAATTTTATCAAATGTTGTATAGTATGCTTGATGCCCACATGAACTTGTTTTAAAATGTTTTAAAAACACATTTTCTTCTGAAATCTTCACAATTCCCATTCATCCAATCGCAAACATTCTCCATTCATCACCTTCAACACCCCACCTACCATCCCCCATCTCCCTATAATCTCCCCATAATCCCCCTTCCCCCCTTCTCAATTACACCGGACTCTAAGTGCAACAAGTTAATCGATTTATTGTCGAACAACAATTTTTGTGCCTCGCGTCCGGCAGCCCGGCTAACAAGATCTGATATTATAATCGATACTGCCGGCGCTGATACTCCCGATCCCCGGACTATTAATCCACACGCTGACGAGCAAAGGACTTTGTTATCCGTCGCGTAGTTTGATTACACGGCTTATATGCCGCGCGACGGTGTATCAGCGGTAATCGAGTTCGATGCGCCAAGTTGGCCGGCGTTGCGCAGCGGCGAAAAACGCTTTTTCCGCGCCGAGTCACGCCCCGGGGCGACATCTACCGGGGCGGGAGGGAGGGTCGCGTTTGTGCTATGTCGCTGCAACGCGCTGATCCAATTGTCAAAATATTGACTTTGTTTGCGAATTATGCCCTCGACTCTAATTACCGGGGCAACGCGCGGATTCGTGTTTTCGACAAGCCCGGCTGTTTAACGAGTGGTTTCGAGACGGTAATTCGAACGGGGGATTACGCGCGTCGCCCTTTGTCTCGCCGAACGCTCTTTGTCGCGGACGTTCGGTGTTTTTCGATTTCGTTTTTGTCAGCGGAACAGTTGGGGGATTGCTACTGTTGTTATTGTGATTGGCGGATGAATAGTGTTACTGAACCGACGGTGTAATATAGTTAATGCTATAAAGCGTTGTATAAGTCTATTGTATGTGTAATAATATTGAGAATATAATGTGGTAGCAACGTTGCTAGTAGAATGAGAAATTTTTTTATTTAAGGGAAAATGAAATTTAATGATGGATACCAGTAATCATATTGGATACATTTTATGATTGTAAAGTGTTTTGTTAGATTTAAATTAGGCTCGAAATATCAATAAAGTTTTCTATTAGTAGAGGATGAGGGGAGAAAAATAAATGAGATCATTTATTGATTAGTCAGGATATAAATAAATAATGTATGAAGAAGATTAAATAAGTGTTTTGTTTTTAGATTTGTATTAGGTTCCCATTATTAACAACAGGATGCACGAAAAAAATAATTGAGACTGTTTATTGGTCAGTCGCGATATAAATAAATAAATAATGTACTTATCATTAGTAAAATGGGGATAATTAACTTATTTCATATAACTGAATGGATTCTTCATTCCAAACCGATACAAATTAATTATTTATTTCTGAATTGAACTATTCCTCATACTGTCTAATCCGATACATTCATTTTCTAAATCCAAACTCGACAATTTTATATTTTCTCTAATCAATTAGAAAAAAATAATGTCTTCTTCAGAGAGCTTTCCAGAGCTTTCAGATAAAATACTTTCTTTTACATTTACATCAAAAAATAACATCTCCCAGCTGTTCCATTTTGAAACACTAAATCACTGATGTTTCTTAGCAAAAACTTTTTATTCAAGACACTTTTATTTCTCGTGTCTATTCCGCCAGAATTTTTTAAAATGAGACACTTATTTTAGTACTTTAATCAAACATTTAAATCCCACGAAACAACAAAACTGCATTTCCCGTTCAATTAAAGACCAAACTGTAATGGAAGGAAACTCGGCTCCCATTTTTCCGCTCGCCGTCTTCGTTTCTCCCGATGATTCCGCTTTAAAATGATTACGTGATCAACGGGGGCAAAAAGATTGAACCGCGCGCGGAATCCGCGCTCGAAAATAAACGCGGAAAGGCTCTCTGCGCGAGGAACTCGCTTTAAATGTTTCATCCGCATCCACTCAAAGAGCGCGTATTGCGAATAATAAAATTGAACGGCGAATTGTAATTGAAACGAAGTTGCCTCTCAGCCGTGTTTCAAACAAAATTCGTACTTCGACCGCGCCGGACGGCGGACGCAAAAAACGCTCGCTCCGTGGCATCTCCCTCCCCTCCCCCTTCCCACACCCCGCCGCTCTATATCGAATAACTTACGCGTCGCTGGAAACAAGATACCCCGATATTCTCACGCAAGACTATCATGTCTTGGATTGGATTATGCGCCGTGCGCACGGATCCCTGAAATATTCGGCGTGGAATTTCGCGTGACGCGCTGTCTAAAGCGGCCCAAAAGTACGGCTTTCCAAACTCGAGTGCATTAATCTTGAGGGGGCGATTACTCCCTTAAAATTAATAGACATAGAGAAACCTATCCAATATTAAAAAAGGGTTTTTGATTCTAAAAAATACAAAAAATGTTTCCGTTTTTTAAATATTGATATAACTGAAATTGAAAAAGAGTAATGAATTCATATTTTTCAAAAGAATTATAATTGGTCGTTGAAAACATCTATAATCACCGGATTAGAAAGGAATATAATGGAATTGCAAATCAAATTATGTTCCTAATATTTTTGTAGTAAAACATAGTTGAAACTGGATTCCACAAATGTCATCATTTTTAGCTTGGACTAGGAACAGATTGAATTGCCTCACATTTTTCCCTTCCTGCCACGTTTTTCGACGAAACGATCGTTGTTTTCTCGCTTGACACCAGGTGGCGCGCCACGACAAGCAATTCGCACGATCGCGACGCTTAATCACCGAGCTCGGCCTCTCAACGACACGCGAAAAAACGGGTAGATGATGCTAGTGAACGAGAACGACTTCGTCGAATGTTCAGCGAGTTCGGTGTTAAGGATCTGGGGTCGCTTTGTTGGGTGAAATATCTGGGGTAGAACTGAGATGATTTTGATAAATTGCGACGGGAAAGCGAACTCTAAAAGCATATTTTTATATGGAAATATGTTGACAATGGTACAATAATTTAGAAGGCTGTAAAGCACATTAAAACTCAAAGCTCCTCGAAAATAGTATGTCGAGAAAAACATGATTCTTTAAGGAAAAAGATGGTAAAGTATACTCTTCTTTGTTGGGAGTACGCTACAGTATAAAGCAGCAGCAATATGATTTCGTGGTGAAAAAAGCAAACTTCTGGACCATTTCCTTTGCACTGGAAGCAAAAGATACTTTTTTTATACTTTTTGTTTAGATTTGTGGTATTTTCATCGCAATAAGTAATCAGTAACACTATGCAATGGGAAGAAAACGTAAACTTGATCCGTTTTAGATATCGACCCAAAGCTTTCAGTCTAGATAGCTCTGTTATCATATTTTCATTGAAGAATCTTACCATAGAATATCTATTCAAACCTTCAGGAACATTCATTCAAATGTATCAATCCACGTACCTCCATCTTCGAACATATTTCACAGCTATCGATCCTCAGCTAAAACAAGTCTTTCGTCACGACAGACTTTCTTCAAATTCTAAACAGAAAGTCAGTCCCTCCTCGTCAAAAACCAATTATCTTCCTCCAAAACACCATTCCCCCCAAGATTCCCCCAAATCCGTTTCCCTCTTCCTAATTCCTAATGAGACACACCGCCCACCCAGCAACCTAAAATCACCTCCCTTCATCTCCAACATTTCGCGTGTCGCCTCCTCGTCAAACGCTTTCCCCCCAGCCGATTGTTTCCCGTACAGATGTTGTGTCTGTCCGTGGAGATTTCCGCGGTAATCCGGGGGGATCATGAATCGGCGCTCGTCCGTGAAGACAGTGGACCGTCCGTCGATTGATTGGTCCGCCGAAGACGGCCGGCAGGGTGCGCGGCACGAGTGTCTGGCTGGAGCGAAATTGGACTGCAGGGCGGACTGCGGGGGCGGAGGGTTGCAGGGTTTCCAGCGGGTAGGCAAAACGGCACGGGCACGACGGCTGAAATAATCAATACTCTGCGGTCTCCGCCCCCCAGGAGTTACACGCACCAACACAGCGACACGACACCAGCAACGTGCATCGTTGCCAGAGAGCCGGGCCGAAGTGCTCCTCCGACGAGTGAGAGAGATGTAACGATGGGGAAAAACAAAGATGGACAGAGATACAGAGGGAAAGACAGAGAGGAAGAGAGACAGAGATAGAGGGGGAAAGAGATGGAAACATAGAGGAAGAGATAGAGAGAGCGACAGAGAGGAAAAGAGACAGAGATAGAGGGGGAAAGAGATGGAAACATAGAGGAAGAGATAGACAGAGCGACAGAGACAGAGAGGGAAAGGAAAGAGATGGAGACAGGGAGGAACAGAGATGGAAGGCAACAGAATGAAAGCCAGAAAGCAGGGATAGAGAGCAACGGAGTTAGAGACAGGGATGCAAAGAGAGAGAGGGTGGATTGAAAGAGAGAGATGGAACAGAGTCGCACAAACACAGAGCATCAGACAGACTGTATTTGCCGCGCAAACGCCGGGGGCGAAGGGTGGGGGTGGGGTTAGAGCTCGGCTACGTTACGTGTTGCCATTCGTTTGCACGTATGTTCGAGTAACCCTCTCGCTTCCGCTTCCCCGCGTGCCACCATTTTTCCCGGGGATATGAGCCGCGGCGAGTCCTCGGGACGAATGAACTCCTTGCGCGTGCAAGGGGAACGTTTGGTCGTTGATCCCGGAAAGCTGTTTTGGAAATTCGAGGGTGGGGCTGTTACGTCTTCAGGACTGTTGCATGCGAGGATTTAGCTGTTGTTTTTCGGACATTTCAATTGGATAATGTGGGTTGATGAGGGTATGCATTTCGGGTGTTTAGGGATCTGTTTTTCGGCGAAGAGGTTATACCGGTTGGGGTGTTTTGATTAGAGAGATGCGACAGCTTTATGATAGCTTGTAAATAGCTGTACGAGGCAGATACAATGAAAAAAAATATATCTTTCAGAAGGAAGTCTTATCGATGGTTCTACGTGAGGCCTTGACACAACTTGAATATTCTTTTTGGTAAAATCATTTTGTTTTCAGACATATCTTGAGTGTAGTCTTCTAAAATGTATCCAAATGAACTTTTTTTGTAATGTTGGCTTCAATCAATCTATTCAAATATGTACTTGAAGCAATTTGCATAGACCTTCATCGAATCGCAATAAAGGGAACTTTGATTAGAAACATCTAACGCTGCCGAAACCACCACTGGTCCTCAAACCCCTATAGTCCCCTTTTCACCTCGTTTATCCCATAAAAGATCTTTACTCCAACCAGTTCACTGCTCCATAACCAACTTTCTTCCTTCAACCATAAAAAATATCAACGCAGTTGTAGTCTCCCTTCCCCTTTCAGACTCCCCGACTTCACCGCCATCTTTGTTTCCCACTTGGAATCACAGCGTTATCAACTCTTTGACTAGATTCCGCCTTCGCCAGCTCTTCTCTACCCTCCCTTCCCCTCTTTTGCCTTTTTCACCCAAGCGATCCGGAAGCTGGACTCGTCCGACCGCAAAATTCAATCGTCCCGAGGGACACGCGACATCGCCTCCTCGTATGGTCATTATGTGCTTTCTTGCCCCCCCCCCTTTCCCTTGTTTCCGGAGCTCGGCGAGTCGCGGGGGATTAAATCGATGCCGCGATTAATGTCCGTTGGCACGTACGGAGAGAGCGCTCGAGCAATTTTAATGCTTTTTGAATTTTCAAGTGAGAAGGGCTGTTGATTCTTACCCCGTACGTCAAGGGGGCGCAACTTGCGCCGTCTGAATATGGCGAAGGGTGCCGCGCCCCTCTTGCGCAGATGTAACTCGATAAAGGACCACCGCTTCTCTCGTTTAACGCTTTTTTCGCTCCTCTCCCTCCTATCCTCTTCGCAGTATGTAATTGATACTCTTAAGTCCACTGATAATGAGAGGAATACTCTAATCATAAGTGGATTTTTCGAATTATAGTAAGATTAGAGTACTTTGGAACAGTAGAAGTGTTCAGAATACCTCTTCTGAACATCAACCATAATGTTCTAATATGGTTGATGTTGTAGTGAGAGAAGAAATGAATTTATGACAAGAGGAAAGATTGATAGTTATAATGGTTATGGAATTGCAACATAACCTTCAATGTTTCGTGCGTTTGAAAGTACCGAATCGTTACATGTAAGCGTAGCTTGTAACGAATGGCGATCCTGCCAGGATCGCCAATGTAGCGAATCGGTCATTTTATTGAAAAGTCGTTTAACACTTGAAAAGTTGGTTCATTGCATCATTATCGCAGGATTGCAACATAACCTTCACTTATTTGTGATATATCTCAATAAAAAGTTGCAATTAACATTTTCAATTGTCTGTTCCAATTGGAACAAATTTCTAATATGGGTTAAAATGTGAGAAAATAAGGTAGTCTCTACACTTCGAATAGCCAATCCAGATGGCGTTTCGTAATGTCAGATCGCAATACTCATCAGACTGTAAATAAAAAATTGTATAATTATATTCCTAAACTTCATTCAGGGTTACCGCGTGAAACCGAACCGATCTAATTAATTCCCCGCGCGGATTGGTTGATAAATCCAAATGCCAGCAGTTTGGCGAAAATCACCTAATTACGCCGGACTTGATGAAACCGACCAATTACCGCGCCTGACCGTATATTAGCGCGGGAATGCCGCCAATTGAATAGAAATTTGATTAATTCGGCCTTACGTGGGCTGGGCGACAAATTTTCGTACGCCGGAATTGCGTCGGAATGCCTTGCGGCGCGACTTTCGTCGTCGCGGAATTCGTTAATTGCGCCTGTCGGTGCAGTTACGTCGACCTGCGCCGAAACGGGCCGATTGATCGGTGCGCGCCAACCCGACTCCTGCGCCCGCCATTCGTCATTTTGTTTCGCCTTATCGCGACGCTCCATCGAGCCGCTGTAATTCATTAATAATAACGCCGCGTGTATTGACATAGTCTGCTCTTGTGTACAATTAAGATTATGCGCGATAATATGTATACAATTACGACTGTCTACAAACTCGGCACACATTGGTGTACATTTGTGGCAGGGACACTTTTTCTTGACGTTCGACATGGCCATTTATAATCATCATTATTGTAAAATAAATTAATTCGCTGTCCGATAAACATAAATATAATAAATAAACAAATATAAAATGATATTAGTAACATTGTTTTTGGTAATGGATCGGCTTTTCAGGTGGCGATCCTGCCAGGATCCTGCGAAATTTTTGGAGATGAAGGGAGGTGATTTTAGGTTGCTGGGTGGGCGGTATGTCTCATTAGGAATTAGGAACTTTTGTTGTTGAAAAATGTTTTTTGACTTTAAGGAAGTAAAAGGAAATGATATACTCATTAATCCTTTCACATTGTCAAATAAAATGGACCAAAATATTTCCGACATTTCTCCAACTCCAAACCGAAATTCCGATTCGCAATTACGTCCACTCGAATTTAAATATAGCGCCGATGACATTACGACTCATGTCCCTTTAACGCGCCGTCAATCTAAATTCAGCGGCGAAATGTTTGCCGATAAGCGGGCGATAAAACTCGCAAAAGCCCCTCGCCTTCTTCGACATCTCGTGACGCGAAATTGACCCATCATGCTCGCAGCGGCGAAATCGTCCGTCAGCATTCGGCGCAATTTATCGACTTGCAATTCTGCGCAAACGTTAGTTAGACACGGACGCGCCGTTATTGAGCACAACTGCATCATTCATGGCGCGGCGCCGTGTTCGTCGGATTCAGCGTCGAGTCGGGTTTGCGCGAGAAAAATGCGGCTCATTATGTGCGCGCGCGCGGATGACGCGACGCGTTTTGAGACCGTGTGGCCGTGTCGGCGATACATCAGCGCGCGTGGACGCGCGCCAAAAAACGCCAGCGCCAAGTCGCCGCTTCAATTGTTAACGCGGGGGGAAGGGGGAGGGGGCTCATTAATCTTGGGCTGCGACGAATTAACGGCTGATGCTGTTGGTCGAGCGAACGACGGCGCCGATTTATCGCGCGAGACGATCGGCGTTTGCATTTTTTACTTGAGCTGAGAAAACAAATTTGTAAGATTACGAAGTCTGTTGGTAAAGAAGTAAGACTGTGATTGGTACACGGAGAAAAAAAGTATACTAAATTTTAGAATAAAGTGTAGAAAAAGAAGACTATATGTAAGTCATCAGAAAAATTCAAATACGGTATATGAAAAATTTGGGATAAATGTATGAATAACTATAAAATTCTTCTAGAGTTTAAAAAAAAAATTTTAAATAAAAATTTGACTGACCAAAAGTCTCAAAGAAATAAGATACAATCTTTGCCCTCAATAAACAATTAGTTTTTCTACATACACAGTATATGAAAAATTGGGATAAATATATGAATAACTCTAGAAGAATTTTATAGTTATTATTAATGCATTTGAATAAGTCACTTGTATCAAATTACATAAATATCTCATGATTTAGAAATTATGGATATTTATTCGTTACCTTTATTATATTTATCAATTGCGTTAGAGTTTTTGTTTATATTTTAAACGGGCACTTAACTGGTTTTTCCTAAAAAAGACACTTAATTGGATACGTTTTGTCCAAATTGAACAAACTCTCATTTACATTGTTAAAAGCTATGTTTCAAAACAGTTTTTGACAAATATTGCAATTATTTAATTTAATTTTACGAATATTTAGACAAACAAAAATATTGTCCACTTTAACCGAAAAATTCAAAGTATATTTGCATAAAATATATTGCATAAAAAGGGTTTCGTGTTAATGAAGAAGTAGATTTACGTACAATCTTTAAGCAGTTTTAATTTCGTTTTCGGAGAGCTAAGTTTCTGGAATGATGCAAATGAAATTGGCGCTGAGAATTGAAAGGACATTTGTATTTAAAGCCATTTCCGTCAGTAATTTTGAATGTAGAGAGGCTGGTAGTTTAATTTGCAAATGAGAAATTGAGCATTCTTGAATGATAAATGTTAGTTTTAGTGGCAGAAATTAGATGGAAAATTATAATTTGAAATTATAGTGGAATTCGGGGATTCCGGATTCCACTTTCCGCAATTAACTGCGGAATGAGAGACACTAAAGTCCGGTGAGAGTTAATAGAGAGACACTTCTCCAAAAATAACCATTTTCAATGAAATTTCTTCGCCTAATTGTGTTCTTTGAAGTCTCTTTTATTATGTATCAACCATTTTCGTCGGGAGAAAAGTAGTTTTTGACTTTTACAGTATTTTTATCTAAAACTGACTGGCGGCAAAATAGAATTCCAGCATATACATGGACTGGCGAAATGGAAGTAAAATATGTCGATATTTTCTCACGTTTTTCATCTTCAAAACACTTCCAGATCGCCAACTTCTACGAAATGTCGATGCCATTTTTCTTCATGATTGTTATACAGTTTTCTGAACTCTCGTAAGACAGATTGTTATACATTTTCCTCTTCGAAAGTTGCGCTACTTAAAAAAATTTGCATCTTAACATATTTCACGCCAGAATTGAACAGAGCAAACTTTTTAATGAAACTTTATTAAGATGTTTAACATTTTAAAAAAACTCTAAAGAATCCATGTTTATTCCCCACATTTGGAAGTAAATCTCAATAAAAAAATATAATTTTATTGAGATTTACCCAACAATGAAGATGAAGTCCTCAAAAATCCTATTTCTTAAATTTATCGAACCATTTCTCCGCCCATATTGAGAAGAAATTCAACGAAAATGCCGTCCAATGCAGAGCAACCGGGAAAAGTTGCGAACATCAAGTTTCGAACTCGCGAAACTTCGTTTGCACTTTTAATCTATAATTGTCGTGTCGTTAACGTTTCAACGTCGTGTCCGAAATAGCCGGAGCGCTCGTCAGAGTCATCAAGCGGCGTTTGATTTCGCGGAACGCAGCCGCGCGACATTATTAATAACGGGCAAGTGGCCCTAATGACTTGGAACGCAAATGGCCCGGATCACTCGCATGTATTATTTCGCGAACCTTAATTTCGGCGCAGTATCTAAGATGTTCTGCTGACACAGTACTATTGTCCACTCATAACCTATGGTAAAATTGTTCTAGCCGGAAATCGCAGACAAAATACGACTAAAAGAACGAAAATTGAAAAAATTAAATAAATGGCTAAAATTAAAAAATTGTCATCGCCAAATAAATTGTGAATTTTTCATAGAAAATGAGTTTCGAATGCTTAAACACGAATATTTAACATTTTTGTTTAAATTCAAAATACAATTTTTAGTTAAAAAAGTTAAACATTATTTCAAATAGCTGTTTTCCACTACTCTTCAAATGAGTGAAATAAAAAGAGAAAAAAGGCCATTTTATTATCAGATGCCATTTTTAAATCATTTCATGAAGCGAGGTGATTTTAGGTTGCTGGGTGGGCGGTATGTCTCATTAGGAATTGCAATATTTTCAAACTCCGCCTTGAAAAATCGCAGAATTTGTCTGCAATATTTTCTCCATTTTTCAAAACAGTTTCACAATTTCTCTCTCCAGCCGGTGTCCGCATTCGCCGCTGACCATTGGACATTCATTTGTCAGTTGTCCGCCGGATCGAAAGCGCGCTTCCACCGAGGCCGTCGTCGCGCGAAATCCGTCGATTAATTTCGTCGGAAATGTCGTTGTCGATGCGGGATGACGCTTGGCGATTGCCTGCGAGTCATCCCATCGATTTCCAAAATATCCGAAGCACTCGGCGACATCAAAGCAAACATGCCCGCGCAGCGAACCATAATTCTGGCGCGCTTGTAGCGGATTACGGTGCGCCTCCGTCGCAAAATATACCGCATACCGTATTTCCCCGGTACGAGGCTCGCATCGCGAATGATAACTCCGAGGTGGCCGCGCGCCAAACTGCGCGTTTTGATAACGCGAATTTACGATTGCGCAGATATTGCACTTGCAGAAACATCTGCTTGAGGCATGCAGAATCTGCTTGACTCGTGAAAGTAGATTTTAGTTTCGAGTAAATACAAATTTGCATGAGTTGCTTGGATTTTTTAATTCATGGGTATACTTAAGGATTAGTCATATGGCATATGCAATTTAAAATAAAAAAATGTGTTTTAATTGTCTGATTTTAACAACGAATACAGAAGTTTTAATATTGACGGTAATAACAGTGAACACTCATTTCCCGGATGCAAAATGCAAAAATATAAGAAAAATCGATTTTCCCAACATAACACTTCCTTTAGATTAAAAAAAAATTCTTATCTTACTCTAAATCCCCAAAAAGATCTGCAACGGAACTACCTTATCTCGCACAAAGTCTCTTTAAGTTTTCGGTCTCCGAAAAAAGTTGGCACCGCCGCGTCTGCGGCCGATTGAAGTCGGCACGCGATGCGCGCAGGACCCATCGAAAGCGCGCGCTTAATTGCGTGGGAACCGAGACGTCATCGTGGGCGAGTGCGTTCTTTGTCGGAGCGCGACTCATTAAGCGCGGCGGTCTCGCGCGCGCGACGCTTCGGTGCTGAGTCACCGCGCCGGATGGAGAAATTACGTTCGCCTTAAGCGATCAAGACAAATTAAGCTATTTGTCTCTCGTTAGAATTAACCCACATTCACGTCGCCGTGCGCGAATGCGTGCAATCGAGCGTTTCTGCCGTGCACTCGGCGCGCATTATTCATTTGCGCCGATCCTCGCGCCCGTGAAAGCGAGACGTCGCGTTTGCCAAGCAAAACGCGCGACATTGTTCCGATTGCCACGGCGAAGTGTATTGCGACTGCGGGAGGTTTCACTGCGATTCGGCAGCTTCGACTAATTGTCCATTGAAGCGAGGAATTGTTAGGTGTTGAGAAAAAAATTGCTTAAATGGGATTTTAGGCAATTTTAGACCAACAAATTTAATTGCCTAAACTGTCTGAATTAAATAAACAAACATAAAATAATGAATGAAAAGTAAAAAATATTTAATTTAATTTTAAAAAAGTTACTAGAATTGGTCTAAATTTATGGTTATAAAATGATCCATTTTGGGCAAAGTTGTGATGAGCAAAATTTCAAAATACTTTTGTCTTGAAAATTTTGCTTTCATTAAAAAAATGTGCTATTAATTTCAAAAATGAATTTCTTAGAGGGTAAATTTCCAAGAGAAATATGGAAGATAAATTAGAATTGTAAATGGTAGACTGCAAGCTACGAAACAATTTTGCCAAAACTGTCTGAAATTATTGAACGATCTCAACTGAAGGACCAGTCGCGAATATCCTTTTGACTTGGGAAATTAATAGCGAACGCTGAAAACCCACTCATTACTCTTAGACTTACAAGTCAATATTCAAGTTTCTTCAAATTCCGATCTGTTTGAAAATTTGCTTCCTGCATCCTTAAATGAGTATCACTGATTATTCGATGCGATGATGCTATAATGTCTTCCACCCCCAATCCAATTTAAACCAATAATAATCATGCGTTCCGATACAAGTTAATTGATCAAATGAATTATTCGCCAACATTTATGCCCCTCCAAAAAAGCAGATGAAATTATTTGTACACTCATCACTTATGCATTGAAAAGCAATGTCATTATCCGTGTTATCGATTGCAATCGCGACATTTCATTTTCATAACGTTAAACATTAATTTTCCTTCCTGATTGCATCAATTTAATTTCCCGTCGATGCGAAAAGTGCATCAATTATGCAACTCGCAAACAAATGCAATCTCTAACAAATGAGCTACTTTAAATCGAAAATGTTTATTTCTCCCGCTAAAAACCTTCGAAAAATCCAAAAATACTACCGATTTAATAAAATAGTACCGATATTTTTCGATCGGTCGATCGAAAAAAAATCGCTCGATATTTCACGTCCGTTTTGTTGCAAAAGCCGGCTCGCTCGTGCGAGTCGTCGATAAATTTAATCGCGAAATTTATTCGCGCCAGATTAGCCATAATTCACGATCAGCCGTAACGGTTGACGCGCGGCAACCCGGCGGCCGAAAAAAGGCCCTGCGAAATAGGAAACGATTAACCTTCGGCGCCAATCATATTTTATGCCCACTCGGACGCGCATACGATGATCCCCGCGCTAACAAGCGCGAGCGATTACTTCGATATACATATTGCATGAGAGAGCGAGCGATCCGATTTGCATTAGCGTCGTACGCGCGCAAATAATGGACAATAAACATCGCGGACCGGACAGTGACATGGTAATGTTTGCGCGAAGATGTCGCTGAGAAAAGGGGAAAGCAGGATGGAGGGGAAAAAAAGTTTAAGAATGTTAAATTGAACCAACTTAAAAAGGAAGTTAAAATGATTCCAAGCTG
This sequence comes from Ceratoteleas bidentatus, assembly GCA_022817645.1. Taxonomy (NCBI): domain Eukaryota; kingdom Metazoa; phylum Arthropoda; class Insecta; order Hymenoptera; family Scelionidae; genus Ceratoteleas; species Ceratoteleas bidentatus. The sequence continues at coordinate 164 of JABFPB010001234.1, read as the reverse complement.
GGGTTGATTTCCTAAAATGACTCAAAATGAAGTTAAAAGAAATTTTAAACATTTTTAAATGAAGGATTTTATCTCCAAATTGGAGTTGGTTCATTTATAGACAAATGCAGTATTCCCAAACATTAATTGGAAAATATAATATAGTTAATCAGAAGTTGATATAA
>JABFPB010001233.1:0-26845 GCA_022817645.1 Ceratoteleas bidentatus | reverse complement strand
TGACGTCAGTAATGTCTTTTTTATGTCGAAAAAAATGTATTCGTAAACTTTAATGTTCAATAAACAAGAATCCCAAAGAGTTAGGCGCATTACTATTCATTTTCCTTGAAAAAAAATTAATTGAAAAACAGGCCGAAAAAAGCCAAAAGATTGGGAATACCCCCTTAAGAAATTTCCATTTTACTTTAAAAGGGAATCACGTCCAAGCGATGGTAATTTAATTGTCAAGCACGATTTCGTTTTACAGTAAGGCGAATCGTTTGAAAGTTAGTTTATAATCGTCTTAGACACAATTCCTTTTAAACTTAAAACAGAGATTTCTTAGAGCGTACCTTAACCTGGAGGGCACATTTTAAACCACTTGAGCGTCGTCTGATCACCTGAAGACAGTCAAATAATTATTTCTGTTTATAAATCGCCACAAATATAGCTTGCAATTCCTCTAATCTATTACCCAACAAAATCCAGCTGCAAATCGGCTAGTTTTGCCACCGCTGGAGGTAAGCAGTCCCTTAATTAACAAACCTTACAACCAGAACCTACTGCACCATAAACCACCACCCACACCTCCTAAAAACCTTACAAGGTCCCCTCGCCAGCCAATTTGTTGAACACCTTCTTGTCGTGTCGCGAAATTTCGCAAACCCACCGGCCGGGTATCGCGCTCTTCTGAGAATAGCTGGATCGCGATTAGCCTCTTCCGTCGTTATCTCTGTTTGCCCAGCGCAATTTGCGTAGTAAAAGAAGATGAACGATAATTGAGCGCCGTGCAATTACGATTCAGCGCCACGCGCCTTCGGCTTGATATACGGCCGCCCCACGACCGGAAACCGCCGACCGGAAATGTCCAGCGTCGCGCGGGGGTCAATCGTGCGTTGTTTGCGCGGCGCAAACAATTGGCCTTAATAAACCTTAATAATAAAGACAGCGTCGAAAAAAAGCACGAAACAACACGAATACTATAAAGCAAAAAAGGAAGAGACCTCGGGGAAGAGCGCAAACAGCTCGGTGCTAAACGGCGCGGGATTAAAAAAGGAGAGCCGGGCTTTATCTCGGGTTTACGAGCCGCGTTTTATGCCTTATTTAACGTAACAATAAAATATCGTTTGCCGATCTCGACATAGGTATGCTGGCGCTCGCGTTCGCGCGAGGTGCCTTTATCGGGGCATAATTTTGGCGTCTCGTGTACACACCGCGACAGTTATTAGGGGCGGTACGTACGCGCAAACGCTCCGGGCGAAAACCTTTAGGCCGAGCCGCCGAGTCCTACGTCACCGGGGACAAACAACGCCGACCACCATGTCGCCGATAAACCGAGCCGTCTCACAGCTCTGATTTAAAGTCAACCACACCGCTGTTGGCACAACTGTTGTACCCAGCAGACCGAACAGTGCGAAATCCGGGGATTTCCCGCGCTCGGGATAAAAACCAGTAATAAGCATCATTCGTATAGTAAATTTTATCACCAGTCATGATTGCTGGTTATAGTAACGACCCCGTTTTTTTCATCGTGTAACGATGAAAAATATTACTTACAACCATTCATTATTCAATGTAATTGGTACCATTGGTATGTTGCCCAGTAATGGGCCATTGCTTGGCCGATTGTAAACATCTATATGGGGGTATTTTTGTTCCTATGGGAGGCTACGGAGTTCCTGTGTTATTTTCGCAGGCGACTTCGTTTCCGATTTGGCTTTAATCCGCAGCTGGGTGGGACGACGCGGCGTAACCTTTGACCTCGCGGGATTTCGCGTTTGAGGGCGTGTCCCCGCGCGACGGGCTTAAATAATTCGGCGTATTTGCCGTTAATATGAAGAAGCGCGAGGGCAAAAGTTACACGGGCGTGGATGCAAAATTCAGCGACGGCACGGGAAAATAGACGGCAAAGTGCGAGTCGGGTGTAAGTAGGCACTGCAAAGCCAGTGAGCCATCCCGCGAGCGCAACATCCCTTTGAAGAGATGAATTTGCGCGTCGCCGTCTGACGGCGGCGAATGAGATCTCGCGGAGGAACATCGGCCGTGTGCGGCGGGGCGCCTACGCGAACTTCGAGATGGCGAAAGTTTATTAATTACTTGGAATCAAAGAGTTGCGCGTGCCGCGGGGCGCGGCGCGGGCTTACTCTGCACTCTTCTGCGGGGCTTTGTCCCGTTTTTATTGACTCGCGGGGATTTTTGGAATTCTGAGTGGGCGCCGGGGTTTGAGCGCTTTTTGGTTTGAGTTCGCATTTGGAATGTTGAATATGATTTCTGGATGGATTCGTGGGAGATGTTGAGATTATGTAAGGTGGGTTGCATACACTGGGAAAATGGATTCGTACGAATGAGTTGGTAACGCAGTAAATTTGTAAAATTTACCTATATTTGCGTGTTGTTACATTAAAACTATAAATTTACAATTTAACTGCAACAATTTACAGTTGGTTTGTAAAATTAAAGTATATCTGCTAGATTTGATAAATTTTCGGGTAATATTCAAGCACATAAATTTTAAAAAGCACTGTAATTTACAGTCTTTTTTTACATCATTGCTCACGATTCAATCCATCCGATAATGATGTCACCGAAAATGAGTTGCAATAGCGCGACCGTTGCGCGTCGCAAACGTTACTTTCCCAGTCCATACCGCAATATCCGTTACCACTTTTTACCCACACCTATTATAACCCTCTCGAGTCGCTCCTCACTTCCTTTGGCCGCACTAAATATTCCATTATGTCATTGTTTAGTGGCATTCGGTGAAATACCTCATCAGGCAAAAACACAAGAACCATTCATTGCTGACGTATATCGTTATGCTTATTCATAATTCATTCATGCCTATCTCGTCGGGCGTACTTGAGGGGTTGTTACAGCGCGCACGTCAATCGGCGAGCGTAGCCGGAGGCCACCAAGCGTATTTATAATACTCGGTGTTTTCACATGACAGGGGAATTCTCATTGTCGACGCATCATCATCCTGCATAATTCGCCTAAACGGTCGGACGTGACCTGACCCCTTACTTTTGCGGCGCACCCTCACTTTAATACGCCTGTTTTCATTATCCACGTATATTTCGATGCGCGCGCGAGAGAGACCAGTGTCAATAATGTCATTCAGGCCATTTGCTCGGTTCATTACCTATTCATTTATGTAATTAATGATCATTAACTCGCATCGTTTTTCACGACCCGCAAAACTCACAGTGCTGGGCCGCGCCGCTCAAATTCCGATACGGTTTTTTATTTTCCTTTTTTCCGTCCTCGACGCAATTTGTCAAGTGCGCGAAGCTAGAGTAGGAGCTGTTTAGCAGGTTTAACTTATGCTCGTGTTTTGAGTTGATTTACTGGTTGCATTACGAAAAGTTGGGTTTGAAAAGGATGTTTTTGTAACTAGTTTTTAGAAGGTGCAGGTATCGTTGGAACGATGGGATTTAAAAAAATACTTAGCCCTAAAGGAGAACGTTAGTTGAATCAACGTTGATTTAACATTCCCGAAATCCTTGATTCAACGTTGGTTCTACGTTACTGGATCAGTGATATGACCTACGAATCAACCTACGAATGTCCGAGTTAGAGATGGTTGAATCAATGTTTTCAGTAAACGTTGAATCAACGTTGAATCCAAGGTTGAATCAACGTTGAGTCCAAGGTTGAATCAACGTTGAGTCCAAGGTTGAATCAACATTATCTGCTAAGGTTCAGTCAAGGTTAATCTAAGATTTAACGAGGGTTGATTGAACAGCATGTTAACATTGATCAAAGGTTAAGTCAATGTTGAATCAACATTTGAGAACAAAGTTGACTTAACGCTGAAGAAACGTTAATGGCTTTTTAATAGTATACAGCGAAAGTTTAAAGTGTTCATTCGATGCCTTGATTCCACGTTCATTCAACGTTGCTCTCCAATGGTGATTCAACCTTGAATGATTGAACTTTTGAACCATTGAACCACCGTTATTTCATCGTTTAGCCTATGACAATGATTCAACCTTGGATAAAAGATGTTTCAGCGTTATTTCAACGTTTGTTGAAATCGTTGATTCAACCGTCCTCAACCCGGACATTCGTAAGTTAATTCAACGTATTAATTTTGAGTAAGACAGAGAAATGAGATTTTTGATAGAAATTAATAGAAAAGAATTAGATTTTCAGTCAAATTCCGCCTTCATTTTCAAGTAGCTGGTTTGTCTGTTATGATACATGATTGAATTCCAATTCATGAATTCAGCTTAAACTTTTCTTAAACGTCGATACAACTGAAAATGAAAATAATAGAGGAGAATTCATGTTTGTATGTTTGAATACAGATACCGGAATTCTACAAAAACGAATTCTTTTTGGAGGCTTTAAAATTTATCGTTGAAAATATTGATACATCACCGGAATAGAATAGAATGAAATGGAATTGAAAACCAAATTATGAATTCGGAATTTTTTCACAAAGGAATCCATTATTTAATTATCAATACATTTCTATTCGTGTCTATGAAATATGTTTTTAGTGAAAAGGCTAGTGAGTTTGTAAGATATTGATATCTTTGAGGGTATTTAATTCATGGAAATACGGTTATTACAGATGTTAAATATTGAAACGAAATATTTAATTTAAATGAACTCTATACGGACAACCTGAAAATGTCAGAGATACTAATTAATTCAACTGTCAACCTTTATTAACTTTTTTTGAATTAGCAATTCGATGTATTTGAACGATGTAATTACTTGTAATCGCTTAGTAGCAATTGTCAATTTGCTACTAAGCGATTGTCATGAAAGGTTGGCAGAAATACAATTAATAAAATAGCTACAATACTCAATAAGCAAAAATGAAAAGCTACTCAAAGACGCTTTTAAATAAATAAATACATTTTCTATTGCTTTTCTATTGTTTTTTTGCAATTTACATTAAAAAATACCTCATTATTAAATGCATTATTAAATTCCCACGAGGCACCCCTCGTACCCAAAACTGACCTCTTACTAATTACCCATCCCACACTCACAGCTCCAAAATTCCGCACCCACGTTCCCAAAACAAAACCCTCGAAATACCCCTACTATTTCGTCTAACACAATTAACAATCCAACGGACCTACAATTTTAATCGTCGACAGACACATGGCCAACCTTCCCGACAAATGTATCACCGCTGCTGCGCAGTTCGGCTCACGCACGTACTCCCCCTCCTCTTTCCACCCACACACACGTACACACCCGTGGTTGCACGTACACACATAAAATGTATATGGAGTCGCTTCCTTGTTCGTCCGGCACTTTTCGCTAAATCCCGGAACTCGGCAAGAGCTTCGCCTGGCGCCGTAGGCTTGTTTGACTTTACTTCTAGCTGTGTAATTGAATATTATACCAGCAGGTCCCTAGGAAGGCTCGAAAACTCTTACGCCAGAAGCGGACCCGGATTTTTGCGGAGCCGACTTCGCCGCGGATTTTTATTTTGCCCGCGTAAAATAACGCGCCGTCCCCGTGGCGGCAATTTTCGCCCCGGCAAAGTTGACTTTCAATGCGCCGAGTTTTCATTTCATACACCTCCGAGCGAGAGCCGGGCGTCGCGCCACGTAACCGCTTTATTTTTAACGTATTTTCACGGCAGTTGATTGTGTTTTTAGTGACTCGATTGCCGACGCAAAATCATTATTAGCGACTGCGAAATACGCTTCGTAAAACACAAACGAGCGTAACGAGTTTGAAAGAGACATTTTTTTCGGCCGTGTTTTTTTTCAGCCGAGCCAATGAAAATCCACGCGCTTTTGGCTTTCGATTTTCCGTCGGTGGCGCTGTTTTTTTTCGATTTTCGGACCGCCAATATTACCGGCTCATTACGCGAAAGGCTGCTGCGGCAGGCTGACGTCGATAGCGTCGGAAAAAGTCGGCACTTTTTCTGTCACGCGGCGCTCACAGACGCGCAAAAATTAGCGAGTCATTAAAGCGAGTTTTGTTGGTCCGAGGGCATTGCCGGCTGAGTTTAATTAAGTTTCGCGTGGCCCAGTTGTTTTTTTTCTCCAGCCACCACCGACGCCGAAACGCGATTGACCCAGTTGGAGTGGCGACTGTAATTTTAATGGCGAGGGAATTTGCGGAATATTGGATGACGGCTAATTTGATTGTGGTTAATTAGTAAAGTATTTGATGGATGTGGGTTATTCATGGGCGGTTTATGAAGGGTTGCATTATGCAGCCGGCTGCGAAGACTTTCGTTTGTGTTTAAACTGTGTTTTAGTAGTTGAAGTATTTTTAGTAATGCCGGAGAGAATTGTTTGGGTAGTTGGATTTAAGGAAAAGGAGTTCGGAATGTTACGAGATGTATGAAGTTACAAGGTGTATGAAGTTACACATTTTTCAAATATGGAAAGAGAGAATTACAGTTTCATCTTCAGCTGATAAGTTACATTTATATTCTGCAATTTGCGAGGGCTCACAGAGAATTTACGGTTTTCTGTTATTTTGTACTTGTAGAAATGTAGTGTAGAAAAGGATATTTCAAACATTCCCTAATAAAAATTGTGATGATGCTGAGATAACGACATTATCAGGATGCCACATCACCTGATCAGAAACTCATCAGGCATACACATCAGGCCCTCATCACTGATATAACGGTAGGAATCGATGTTGATATGATAAGGAAACATGATCATACGGGAAAAATAAAATGCCTCAGCTCTGCTCACCTGCACTGACCTGAAATTGTGTAACAATCTTTGTACCAATAGTGATACAGCATTGGTAGATCACACTGCCGGAAAAAATGCTAAATCAGCTTTGAAAACAGACTGACCCAACATGGAAACGGAGCTGAATCAGTAGTTTCCATATTTGTAGGGATATCCAATACTGCTCTAGCATTAGGCTGGGCACTCTTGGTAACAAATGCTGAAGCAGACTTGAAACAATACTGATTTGGTGATTTTTTCCCCGCGCAGGCTTCCAATGTGTCGAAAAAAAATACATTGACTGAGACGAGAAGTGAACCCTCGATGCTCAGTTTTCAGCTTGACTGTCCCCGAGCTGTTCGAACATTTTATACATGAGTCATCGCGATATGCCTATCATATTACCACAATAAGATGAAGCTTGTCTTATCATAACATGATTAGGACCTTATAAGGTTAGCCTTATCAAATGATGCGGTTTCCTAATCAAAACTTGATAAGGCCATGGCCACGTTGCCACATCATAACCATAACAAAATGACCTGATCAAGGCATAATCAGTTTGCCTGTTGAGGCCTTGATGTGGCGTGCCACTTAAAGGGCGTATCACATCATGTGTCATTAAATGGGTGATCGCTTGACTTTAGCAGACGCTCAAAGTATTAAATTAAAATATTTAAATCAAGTGATAGAGTTGGTACAAGTTTTTTAATGTATTGAAATGATGTTGATTATGTTATCCCAAAACAATTTTTTGAGAAAAATGACATTACTTGACATGAAATATAAAGTCAGATAAATTATTCGTTCTGTGAATTGGAAAATTTGCTGAGTCAACGTACTTCTCAGTTATGCCATTCGAGTTTTATACGGGGACATATTTATGTTTAAACACTTCGTAAGAACTACAAACTCAGTGTGTAATGTAATTTAATTCGAATTGTCTGTTTGAATATTTTTGTCATTGTTTGGAGCTTAATCTGTGCAAGAATAGTACATGGAGGAACATAACAGTTTTAATGTCGTGACGTTCATTCTGGAATAATTTGGTAATAGAATGTGGAAAATTCACCATCAAAGCTCCAGTCCAGAATAAGTCAAAGTACCAAACTACAGCCTAAATACTTTTTATACTATTTATTTTAACTATTGTCAATTCAAATGTTACAAATTCTAAAAGCTCTAATCATCCACACCTTATCAATTCCATACATCCAACTTTGAATTCACCCCTCATTGAGCGAAATTCGTTCACAATTCATTTCACTTCTCGCATTATATTATCCTATAACCGAAGCCAACAAATTTTTCCGTCACCCGTTATACAATACACAAAGTTATGATGTACGACCAAGTCAGCTCCGAAATAGTCCAGTGAGGGAGTATGGTTAACAAATCATTAACTATGCATCGAGCTGGCCAGCAAATACTCGTTACTAATGCCTCGCCCGTTCAGCAGCACTGTGCCGCGCCTTGCGCTTCGATCGTCCCGGCGCCGGGTCACGTCGAGTCAGTGCCAAGCCGGACTACTGCCACGTCGCCACCCCCTTACTTCCTCCCCATTCCCCGCTCGCTACCCTATTTTCGCTATAAAATATTCTACATACAATTCACACAACTCCTATTGAACAAAAACAAGAAAAAAACTGGTTCTGCCAATTTCAGATCATGAAATTGGCAGAACCAGCTAAGGTGATGTTCAAAGCAAAGAATAAATTTTAATTCTACATTTGGCGCCAACATTCTCGCGAACTGAAATAAAATGGCTGTGATGTTTGTTTCGGGATCATAACAAAAATCTTCCACATTTTCTGTCCAAAAACATTTTCTGTTTGGAAAAAAAATTTAATGATATTAATGATTTTTTATTTCTGAGGTGGAACAATTCTACGCGAAAAACGAAAAAATCATTATTTTTGAAAATGCGCTATCAAAGATTGACTATAGTTAATGAAAAATAAACTCGCATCCACAATCTCAACCGTTATTTTTATGTATTTCGCGAAAACTCACTATTAGAGCCAAATGAATCATTCAAACTTGCTCTTTGCTTTGAACATCACCTTAACTAAACCATTCAGTCCAACGTCTTGCGTTTTGCGAACCGGCGACATATGTTACGGTTTGCGTTGCGCCATATCGACTCGGCACAAAGCGATTCCACTTATCTCAAGTGGTTATTCAGTTTAGCCCAGGGACGTGGAATCGCTCGCAATTACAGCCGAAGGACACGGCTGAGACAATGGCGTATGGCTGAAGGGTGGATCGACCGAGTGTCAATATCTGGGCGAAATAAGCTCGGGTAATCGGTCGTGGCTATGTTAATGGCACGATCGACAAGAAATTTTGTTGATGGGAAGTTATCCGAGTCGTTCGGGTTTGATCGAGGTAGATTTCTAGTGATTACGGTTATCCGGGATGTGTGTGAAGGTGGACTGAGTATGTAGATGTTGTGTATACTGAGAAAACTGATCAGTTAAACTTTCAATGCAAATTGTAATGACGACAAGGGAGACTTCACAATCTAAAGTGTAGAAGTTTCAAGCCTACATTGCTTTTAATTAGTAATTTTGTGTATTCAAAAATTCCTACATTAATATCTTCCATATAAATTATGAAAATATTATTTTTGCATCTTAGGATTATCAACGTTCTCTATGTAGGATGAATGTTTTATATAAGAAAGGAGAAGGATTGTTTCTGTCGGTAAGGTAGGATGTTTTTTAAAAGTTCTATCGATTTCACTCGGAAGCATTCTTCTAGTTCGTCTTCTGCAACTTTGACAACTATTTGACCTTCTTAGCAGGGGAACAAATAATAAATAGTATGTTGGTTGAAAAGTTAAAACGTTTTCAAACTGCATTGTGGAGGAGACGAATATGTAAACATTAGCGGAGAAAAAAGATAAACACTGATTGTTTTCGTCTTGATTCGCGTCCAATGTTTACGTGTATTGTCCTTCACAATAGAGCTTCAACACAGCTTTTCACCTCTGATCTCCTATATTATTTTGGTAGGTCTGTTAGTTTTGAACCATAAATCGCCGTTAACTCTCCCTAGAAAGTCTATACATATACACATTTTTATAAAGCTATCACCAATTTTAGGTGATAGCTTTCTGGACCTCATCTGTATGTTTTTAAGGGTAATACTTTAAACTTGTTCAACTTAAATCATTTCGAACAGATTCTCCTCCAAAGAGTTGTATTTTTCCTCAAACTGATCAAACGGACTCCCAAATTAATCCTCTGCAATAATGCCCGTTTCATTCAAACCCCCATAATTTAATCACTCTCCGTGACTGTCCTCGACAATCCGAGTGCGACTTTCGCCTCACAGCAGCAGAATCAAAGCCCGGGTCCAATCAAAGACCGAAAGACCTCTTCACTCGCAATCGAAATCGAATCTGTGTGCGATGCATAACATGTCACATTTGGTTTGTGAGTGTTAGCTATTACGTTATTAATTGAATGTAATGAGAGTCGATGGAGTAACGCAGAGTGGTTGGATTCGGGGCTGTAGACAATCTCCAAATATTTGCGAGCCCAAATATCTTACCTAAACAGCCGAGCGTCATAGTGGCTGGCTCGGAGCTTGGCTTACATCTGTCTCGTCACTCTCGTCTTCTTCGTTTGTAAATGCGCGCCGCGGATACGAAATTCAATGTGACTAGAGCAAGCAATCGCACGCTGCTTCACTGCTGGCTCATCGACGTATGACTCCCGCGCAATTTCCCGTGCGATTTCATCCGGCCGTGACGTCGTTTCCTTTGACGTCTTCGGCAAATCTCGCGGAACGATTCTGAGCGAAAAAGGACGGATTGGCGACAGGCTATTTTTTGTCAGGGCACAATTGGTTCAAGAGAGGTGGTTATCTCATTTGAGGCAAAGGGCTCTAGGTGTGGAATTTTGGTCACTGAAGTGTCGAAGAGGGATTTCAGGAAATAAGAGTGATGTTCGGGGTGATAGTATCGAGAGAAATGTCATATGAAATCATCTGTAAGAGAATATTTTATGAATCTTCTTAAAATCTACTTCAAGGTCAAACTTAGGAGTCAAAGCAGCGATTTTTTATGAGAAAAATTCTCCTTTTCTTAGTTCAAGGGTTAATGAATGAATTTCGAAAAGTCCTAAAGTCAAATTCAGTATTTAACCTACCAATAATCTGAAAAAAGATTGAAAGCTCATTTCAAGAAGCAAAGCCCCTGAAGATATGTTTCCATTTGAACAAGGAAAACAAGTATTTGGTTTTATAAAGTTTAGACACTTTCGAAGTCTCCTTTTTTTAAACATACCTCATTTTAACACTTTTTGGTGTCAGCTTAAGGTGTTTAGACACGTTTCTGGCAAAGTGTCTATGAAAAAGGCACTTATTTTTGCAATGTCCACAATTATGGTCTTCCTCTCATACACTGTCCCATTTTTTCACTTCACCTCCCTCACGCCAAACCAAATATACCTACACCTGAACCTACAATCCCCTACATCAACAATTCAACCTCTTCCTCGAACTATTTAAAACTTTATTCACCTCTTCACCCGAACCACATACATACCCTAAATGCCCTACACCTATCCACCAAACCCAACTACATAACCTCCCCGTAAATCACACATCCTTCCGAATATTCATCAGCTTCCTCGAAATTCTAGAACGCATTCAAATTCAAATTCCAGGAAAGTAAAACCGATCCGAAAGCGGTGCGCCCGTGCCACCATTTCCCGATCGGCCGGTTTCCCCGTTAATGGTAAATCGCTCGCGCGCCGCCCTAACCAAACAGCGCGCACGACGTCTGTAATTGTATTGCCGCTGGTCCGTTTGCCCTATTCATTATTGGTATCTCGAAGACAAGGTCCCCGCTGCGCGCATCTTGGAATTGTTTACCGTGAGGCATGCGAGACGCTTACACGTCTTACCTGCCAGCTGGCCCATTCACGCGGCGCGGACACGCGCTACCGGGCCACATTTACATCGTTGCAATTTGTCACGATTAACACGAGATTACCGGTTTCGATGTCAGCGCCTAATCTCGTCAAGCATCATAAAGCCTTTTCCTCGGACCGGTAATCTTTTAATAAATCGACTGCTTTGTGCCTTTGTGACGGTGCACGTTACTTTATGAGCAGATCGCGCTGCGAGGATAATATCAATCTGGATATAGTCCGGCATTCAGACCATTTTAAGATCATGTAGAGATTTTTTTCAGACTATAAAAAATGTGTAGCACTTATATCAGGTTAACGTATTTTTTATTTAACGGAGGGAAAATTGTCATCAAGAAGTGCTATATTTTGTAGTATTTCGAGGAGCTTCCAAAACAGTATAAATCACTATATTTTGTAGTAAATTGCTTTCATGTAAGGTCAAATAATGTTGTAAACAAATGACGAGTTGGTTCAAACAAAAGAAGGATCAAATGCTTCCTTGCTGTAAAACGCAAGGTCGCGAGTTCGAAACTCTGCGTGGAAAATGTTTTTTTAAGAAATAGATTTCCATAGAAAAAAATTTTCTTAGATTTCTATAGAAGTAAAAACCAGTTTACATCAAAAACTTGTAAACAGAACAAAATTGTGAACGCACCTTGGAGGTATTCTATATAAGTGAATTCTGGAAACAGTCTGATTAAAGTTTCGAGTCAAACTGGCAATGATATAAATGCTTAGTCTACAAACGGATTCTTTTTTCAGTCTGTGAACTAAAATTTTACTATAGTCCGTATGACACTCTGTTTCCACTCTAATTATTCTACACGAGGCTGAACATTAAGATGTCGAATCCGGCGATAAAAATGGAAATGGGCGAGGGGCCGATAAGTGGCGGATTTGTTCGTGAATCGGCAAACAAGTGCGCGATCCATATTGTCTTGGGCGATAGACGGGCATTGATTACAGCGAATCCGGTTTAATGTAAACCGCACGGTATTTGCCCGTCTACAATATTTTTATTTGAGTTGCGTTAGGGGTTGTCGGTACATAGGACGCGCCGGTAAACGCTCATAAAAGTGAGGACTCCATTTCGATTAAAGCAAACGACAATGCGAGCCTAAATCGAACAATCAATCAATAAAATGCACGTTCAAGTAATATATTTGCTCGGGCCAAACAGCGCGGACTGTTTGCAAATGTTCATTTTTCCGACGACACGGCAGGCAGAATTTAAGTAGTTGGAAAGAAAGTTTGGGTCTGCATTGGCTGGTGCGATTTCGGAGGCGGGTCGGACGGGATTTTGGAGTAAAGTTGTGGTGTTTGGAATGTGGAGTTTTAACGCGAGAGTGCTTTGTGAAAATGAGATGTATATCTAAGAATGCCCTGGTACGTGAATCGTTGTACAAATGTTTGGGGATGACAATCAAGTGATCTGGTTGAGACAACTAAATATTTGTGTTCCTGGTGGAACCTAGTATATTGATTTGAGTTACACATGTTTTTTCGTAATACATATTTGGTTGACATAACAGAAGCAAGTTTGGGAATAGTTTGGATATTTTATTATACATCAATGTTTACATCAAATATTATTTTTACTGCAAACATTACGCATCTTTAAAGTTGAATAATTAAAATGTAAGATGTCAAGTAATATTTTATCTCATAAGTATATATGATTTAATCTTCGAATCCTAATTGGAATTATTCATATTCTACGTAAATTTAATGTAGTAAAAAAAATTAGTATATCAATTCACATACCTTTTTCCATCATATTCATTCATATAGACGTAAAATCGTCCACAATAATATATACACCATAATCCACGTTCCGTTCGCTCAAATTTGCGATAAAACTCTTATACGACTGAATAATTGCATACAGTTATACATAACCAGACAAACTGAGCCACCCTCCCTCCGATTCGTCATTATCGTTTCATCGTCGATTTACTATTTTCCGCGCCGAATAATTACCGTCCGAGTGAACGGCCGCGTTCAACATTTACCCTGTTCCAAGTCCGGCATCGTTTGCCGAGCATAAACACCGCGATTTGATTCGATATTTTTGCTCGCGAATGTGAGCACCCACGTACACACGCTCATTTGTTGTGTCCCGCTGTGTTCGTGTGTATGCGCGCGCAATCACACTTTTGCAGCACATAAGCACGGAAGCTCGTGTTCGTGCGCGTATGAAAACGCGCGTTGCACGCGTGCTGCTTTTTGTTAGTGTATACGCTGTCAATATTATCCGACAAACACACTTAAATAGGCTTAAAATACTAACATTGGCTCTTCGCGTCTTGTTCCTTCGAGCAGGCGCGCTCACTCGCTCGGGTTTTGCCTCTTTGTCGCGCGCTTGCTCTGCGCCACCATTGAATTGTGTGCGCTATGACTTTATACGAGTGTATGCTTAGCCGCGGCGCGCTATAGTCGCTTGTGATAGGTGTAATATGGGACAACCCGGGCCATCGTCTTTTATTCATTCCACAGCCTCGGATATTACGTTTTCTTAATGGAGCCTCGACACTTTCGCGGTGTCTCCTATTGGTCACTGTCAATCTTGCGAAATGATATACACTTTCTGACCTATCGGTGTTTGGAGTAAATTGGGCATTTTCGACGTTGGTCCCTGATAAAGGAAATAATATAAACCAATAGGATTCATCGGTTTAGACCTTTGCTAAACCGCACCTCAGACGAAAAAAAATGTATTTTGCGCCCTTGGTACGAAATATACCATTTTCACCCCGATGATTCCATTCGTCGTTAAATGAGGAGTGAAAGCTCATATTTTCATTTTAATAATGATTAATTTTCATTTTTTTATTCCAATTCCTTCTAGTAGCTGAAAAATTACTTGGGGTGCGGGTTATATCCAGATGGACATAAACCTAACCTTTTTGGCCAGTATCCAGCATTTGGATACAATCCACTTTTGGATTAAATCCACAAGTTGTGGACTTCCCCCAGAATTTTCCGTGGAAGGTGTTTTCTCATGATTTACTACAGCTTCCCTACTCTTCACCACAATTTTCCTAGAATTCCACCGCCGGAAATGAGCCCTTTGTCTCGCAATCCGTTTCCCTCGAGCGGATTCCCTCGGAGCGACACTAATGTGGCTGTCGTACGAACGAACTAGCCTCCGATTAATAACCCGCGGGAATTTGCATTGTCTATCTGCTCCAATAAATCAGCTCGTATCCTCGCTGTTTGGTACGGTCGAAAGGACAACGAAACAATCGGGCGGGACGCGCGCGCACAACATACACGCCCTGTGCCTATGATTTATTATCCCGGCAAAGTAAATAAAGCGCGCGTCCTTCCTCTCGTGTGAAGGGGATCGAAAGTCGAGGAAAAGCGGAGCGGAAAAAAAGGCGCAGGTCCGCTGAGCGAAGTGCACAGTGGCGACGCGATGCAGCATTGAACTTGTAAGAACTAACGAGATCAGCGGCGAGCTTTAGGCCCTGTTTGCCTATTGGCTTAAATCAACGCTAACTAAGCCGATCGATGGCAATTCATGACTTGGAACCGGCGGCCCCTTTACGCGCCGGATATATGTCGCGGATTGTTATAAATAGGAAACTAGTCCGGGGAGTGGGACGGACTAAGTTTAAGGCGGACCGGGATTTCGCTTAGGGAAGAAGTGGGTGTCCCGGGGCCTTTGTCTTTTCTTGCGGAGGGTCGCCTAAACAAATTGGCTGCGGAAGGAAGTCGGCTTTGTTTCGACTAAGTGTTCTGAATGGTTATCGGGAGGGGATGGTGAAGGCGACTGAGGAGGGGAGGACTGAAGAGGATGGTTGGAAACGGGCGGTCGATGGCGGAGGATAAGAGTTTAAGATGGAGGGATCGGGATCGGAATTTTTTATTGAAGAGAGGAGGGTGTTAGAAAGTTGAGTCAAAGCTGGGAGGGTGCTGAGTTAAAAATTTCGTCAAAAACCATCAGATACATGTATGAAATACAAAACAGTATTTGAACGTCGGCGTAAAATGAACATTTGTGTTACGTTAGTCCTGCCGGTAAAAAGGAATGCATGTTATCCTTACGTGTACCTTATTATCTTGAGATGAACAATTTGTGGGAAAAATTTGAATTCAATGCCATGAAAAAACAATATGAAGCGATGTTGGAACAATATTTATGGGAATTCCATATCTTATTCCATCACTTTTAGTAAGATTAGTTAAACTTGGAAATGACTAACGTAAGCCATCCTTGTCTGTTTCTATTCATCCTTGTTGTAAATTATATTCAAAACCTGCCATAGTACCTACAAAAATTGCATAAATACTTATAGTACTATTTCTAATTACTCATAATAGTATTTATAACTGGGTGACCGAGGAAAGGTGGTGAATTAAAATTAATATATTCAAGATGAAGAAAGGAAAGTGAATACAGTGTTCAAGTGTTGATCGAGGTGCAAAGAAGATTGAAGATGTTCACCAATAAAGGAAGACGAACAATTTATTGAGATATTAACAATACGAAAATGAAGATCGTTGTCCAAAAGTGAACCCTAGAAAATAACGATCGATGGTTACAATACAAAAAAAATTACGAATGAACTTTTGTTTTATTTAAGTAATGTACATCGTTAGTACGATTTAAACAAAACCATAAACATCGAATTCACACAAAACAGATCTAAAATGGTCACTGTTTTGTTGCCTCCGCGTCACATCCTCCCCAGTCTTCCACAACGAAGATTCCACTCGAAACTCGACAATCCATTATGCCCGGCCAACTTCGCCGTCTTGCGGCGGCGAAAAAAATTGCGTCGGTGTAGTGCACGCGGCGAATTTACTTAGGTCCCGGGCTCTTTCTTGCAATCCCTTTTGCGGCTTGATTTCCGAGGATTACCATCTTAGAAAGTGCTCCCATTAGATGTTACCGTTTTAGGCGGCGCGTTTCGGGCGAGGCCATAATCTCGGACGGCGTTGGGGAACTCGCCAACTTCATGGAACTTTGCATTAAGGATTTGGTCTTGCCGGAGGGTCGTTACTCGTATATTCAATGCCTTCCGAATTAAATGTTATTTGTTGTACGAATGAAGACACGCTCGAGAGTCCACGACAGAAATTGTTTGCGCGCTGTTGCTGGAACAATTGATTAACGGTTTGTTGAGTGGCGAGGACGATTCATACTTTGAAAAGTATGAGAAATAATTTTCTCATACTTTTTTATAATTTTACGATTTTGTGAAAATGACCGAATTTCTATCAAAACTCGGTCATAAAGTATCTCATTCAGATTGTTTTTTATTTGGAAATCGAGTTGTTTTAATGACTAAACGTCTTACAATGTGAATCGTAACACTTTTTGCAATGTCACATTGTAACGGTTATAATGCATATTGTTCACGTTAAAGTACGATTTTCTCAGAGTAGAAATATAAAAATGTGTAACTTAAATTATCATAAAATATTGTCTGCACTGCATTTATCCAGTGTTGCTTACATAAGCGTGGATATTCAGTGTGGTATAAACAAATGAGTCGTGTGATATAAATAACTTGGTCGTTTGCTGCCACAAAATGTCATCGCCACACGACTCAATCGTGTGATGCAAATGACTCAAGTTACACTTGAGTTTTAGGTTGTAAAAGTTGAAAACAATCTGTAGACTTGACGAGACTAATGCTTAGTTCATTTTTACCAAATACTCTCGATTGATTAAAACACTTTCGTTACATTGTTGTTTAAATAAGTGTCAAAAAATAAGACAAAATAATTTGTCGTGAAGATAAAGGACACATGTTCATAATGCCTACCCACATTTCAAATTAAAATAAATTATTATATTTTTTGTTTTATACACTAAATGAAACATTTTGACAAATATTTTGTTTCCATTTATTTATAACAATTATAATTGAAAAATATATCTAATAACAAGAGAAACTTTTCATTATAAAATTGCATAAAAATACAGTATTGTTTAAATTATATATTAATACTTTACTACCCGTTATTTCACGGTAGAATTACCTTAAATAGATAATTTTTGGTAGTGATTATTGCAGTTGTTTTTTTGTTTGTCTGAAAAACTTTAGAAATCTTTACAAACTTTAAACCCACCCACAGAGAAACTGAACAGCTTCAGTCTGTAGCTAAAACGCGGCCTAGCTACAGTTTGTAGGTACAGAAACTTCAAACTATGTTTAAATTATACATAAGTGGAGGTAGCAACATTGTTCCCATAATAACGTCTAAAAACGTTTATTGGTCATATCCGAAAAAAAAATTTTTTTCTCGTAATCTCAAATTTGCGCAGAATATTGTTACTAACTAGACACCGATATAATTTATCATCAGATCTTCAACTGATTTGTACCTGTTTTGAAAATCATTAGCGATATTCATAAAACAATTTTCGTAATTCAAATCACATGTAAAGATGCAAGTAAATTAAGTTACATAAGCACACATTTCCTTCAAATAAAGTTTTTAAGCTTAAAATTATTCAAATTTAAGTTGTACATTCACGATGGGGCGTTCTATTCGGGTTTTAATTATTAATCGTATTGACAATTCATGTAAGTAGCCATTAAATATTCTTTTTCTATTAAATTGAAGTTTAATAGTTAAGTTGTTATTGCACTGACAAATTTAACACATAAAAGTAACAAAGATTAAAAACAAAATTTTTTTATTACTTAATTGTGCTTAACATGTATTTAGTGGCTACTTCAGGTGTAATGTTTACAAATTACTGAATGTAATAATCATATGAGGAATTCTAAGTCAAAAAGTAAGTGAACTAAATGTTTGTTTGCATTTTTAATAATATCTGCCAAACTTGCGACACGAAATGATTCATATTTGGTACTAGTTATTCTCATAATATAACTACATATCCAATTTGTAAAAAAATTCCTAATTATTTTTCCGGTCTAATTATGAAATATATGCGTCAACTATGACACTTCCCATAAGAGCTAATGTATTTTTAGTTAACTTTGACAATTTATATCTCATCATATTCGAGCAAATAAAATAAATCATGTCAATATTTACGTATGTAAATTTTCATTAACTTCCTACTTCATACGCATCCTGACTGTTCAACCTTAAACTGTATCGAATGCATTACAAGCTCCTTTGTACTCTCACAAACGTATTTAGAAAACCCCTTCAAAGTACCATGTCGACAACAGTGTAAATGTCGAAGCAAATACTACAAAATCGCTTCTCTAAATACTATACCATCAAAATGTACCTCATCTGACACCGCAACATCCTCAAAACTATAATCCTAAATATTTTAACAATCCCAACCCCCTCTCATTGACCAATACATTTTTCGTCTCAAATGATTACTTTATTTCATCCCCCGCGCCACCCTTTGATAAGACGTCGCGTCGCGTGTGATTAATGTCGCTATAATTGAATTCGCCGGACAAAGCGAAACCGGTAGCATCCCGGTACAGGGGCGCGTCTACCTGACGGAAGCCGTAATGGTCAAACGCCGGACAAAAGTCAAACGTCCGGATGTGGATCGCGCATTGTGCCACCCGGGCGATGCTGAATTGGCGTGAAATCCGTGTTGTGCCTTTTTCGAAATTTCTTTTGACACGCGCCTGAATGGCCCCGCAGCGCCGGCCAGACTTTTGCATGACGATAGAGAGTGCTCGTTTAACGAGAAGCAGAGTGAGCCGGGGGCGTGCTCCGCGTCGGATTGATAATGATCGATCGTGAGAATCGGGAGCGGCGGCCAAGTGCGTCAAAAAAAAGTGCTGCCGATTTATGTTTCCGACATGTAGGTTGGGCAGCGCCAACGAGGGGGCGGCATTTCAATAACGCCGAATTTCGATCGCCGGTGAAATATTAGGGTTAACGGTGAAAGGGATGCGCGAGCGCCTTAAAATATTACGGTCACTGTTGGGATGTCACGCGTTTTTGGAACGGTGAAGAGGAAGTGGCGGTCCGGCGAGGCGGACGGTTGCATTTTTGAAACGAGGATGGAGGGTTGGCGATTGACGCTTGACCGTGAAACATTGCTCATTGAAATACCTCTTTTGATTTTGGACGACGGGCTTTTGAGGGAGAAACAAATCGGGCGTCGGAAGGGTCGGTTTCAAAAAAGTGAATGACTTCCGACACGACGTTTCAAGATTTGCAAAAAATGTTCGGGGAGAAAAATGGCGATGAATGCAGGAAGTGGATTGTAGGTGTGAGGAACAATTGAGGTGGTTCAGGTTGAAAAGTTTTCGTTTTTGTGTGTTTGAGTTTCGCTCTTGTAAAGAGATGCACTAGACTGAGAGAAAAATATCCGTAAAAATTACTGTTTAAAAAACAGTACAGTTTCCTGTTTTTTGCAATGTAATGTTTTCATTGTCGTTAATATTCCAGTATCAATGTTTAAACAGTAATTTTTACGGGTAATTTTCTCTCAGTGTATTGATAATATTTTGGATGACTGCAGAAAGTAATATTTCATACTTTAAAAATTACAAAACAAAACTTGAAATATTAATTTTATTTCGAGGGTAACAGAAGCCAATATTATTTACATAAATAGGAGTCTGCCAGATCAATTATTTGTACACTGAGAAAACTAAGTGGTAAGAAATCACCATTTAAGTGGTAAAATCTTACCACTTGAAGTGGTATACCCTTAAATGATATATTTAATAATAATTTGTTATTTGGTTCTTATAAAAATAGGTTAATTTAATGTTAATGAGTATTTGATTAAACAAATTACTTGTACAGTAAATTCAAACTATCTAAAGTTATAATTTAGTGCTATTAAAAGTTTGCGGTTATGGTTCATGATTTATCAAATTACATTTCCTAATATGATATTTATGATTCCAATCAAGTTATCTGATCCTTAATAGCATTCCAGATATATTACTAGAATTGATTAATAAAAAATTGTTCATTAATACTGTAAATGAAATATATTTTAAGTCACCATTTCAAATAGTAAAGCTTTATCACTTGAAATGGTGACTTTTACCACTTAAGTGGTGATTCTTACCACTTAGTTTTCGTAGTGAATGAAACAACGAAACAAGAATTCCGTCTCGCGTCTCTGCCCTAAAATAATAAGAAGGAAAGTGTTTCCAGGTATAGAACCAACTGTCCCGTATTCTTTAGGCTCAAAACTATAATTTAAGACCAAAAAAGTTTGATTTTTTGACCCGCTACAGTGGCCTAACCCCTTAAAGTATAATTCAATAAAATTTCCGTATATTGTGAGTGGTAGAAAAATTACTGAACTGAGCAGTAAACATTAAATGTATAATAAACACAGTGTTATCAACTTACTTACAAATAGTTGTTTTATTTTCGTTTTGTAATTGCTTCTCGCAATACATCGCAATTTATTGTTTTGGGAACAGATCTAGGAATATACATTATTTCTCGCACGTGACACCTATTATAACCTAATGCAGCGATATGATATACTTAACACGGACTGTCTTCCCGCGTGAAAAAAATGAGTCTGGATGTAGTATGGTAAGAGTCTGGTTTTCTAGTATGGTAGTGATCTGGACACAATCTCGCAATAGTATGGAACTAATCTGGATGCAATCTGGCAACTGTATGGAAATAATCTGGATACAATCTGGCAATAATATGGGAATAGTCTGGTAAACTATGGCCAACATAGTAAGGTAAGAGTCTAAGTCAGGACAGGAGCCAGATTGGAGACAGATTCCAATAAATAAACTACGAGTCTGGATCGTAGTAAAACTCTTACCTTACTACGTTGGCCATAGCTTTCCAGATTGTATCCAGATTATTCCCATATTGTTGCCAGATTACATCCAGATCGTTCCCATCTTATTCCTAGATTGCATCCAGATTAGTTCCATACTATTGCCAGATTGTATCCAAATCACTACTATACTAGAAAACCAGACGCTTACCATACTATATCCAGACTAATTTTTTCACGCGGTTTTATATACCGAAGTCAGAGCTGTTAATGCACTTTTAATTCAGTAACTCTTAACTCTTAACCTACCCATCACACTGCGACTTAACCGCTCCAATATAAAAGAAAGCTCTATTATTACTTTTTAGTTCAGAAAAAGTTCAAGGTTTGAGTAATATTTTTCTGAGTTTGTCTTTTAGATATTTATCGATTACCTTGTGGTTTACATTGGTGGAATTAGTAATATTTGACGTTTTGGAAATGTTAATATGCACAAACACAATTTTTACTGTTCAGAAACTTAATTCGTATCCTTTATTTTCTAACACTATCGACGAAGTTTGACGGGCTCAATGGTTTTAGTCCATGTTTACCGTACAGTTCAGTAATGCATACCGGGATTTCAGTAATATTTCATGAAACATTTTTCCCAATGTTGTCAATGTCCCTCTCGTCGTCCTCCACGCGGTCCTCTTGCCCATCGATCGTCGGCGAGAATTCCTCACCTGTTGGCGATCCCTCCCCTAATAGAACGTCAATTTTACACATGTATCTAGTATATGAATATTATATGTTTATATCTATTTTATGTAAAGGTCTATCTAATATAAAATATACATCATGTTCTATCGGGGCCAGTCCTCAGCGCCGACTAACGGCCCTCTGGTGTCACTCCACAACACGACTCGTGCAGGTTTCATTGATAAACCCCAATTGTGGTGAATTTCCACTCTGACAAGGTGCCGTTATCTTCAGGCTGATTAGCCACGAATTGCTTGGCTGCGTCCATTATGGTATGAGCAGAACTAAGACGGACCTGGCCCGGACCCGGCAGCCGACGTAGGCCCGGGTCCACATCAGCCGGCAAGGTCAAATGTCTGTCAGATGCAGCTTAGCTATCATCCAAATATCCGCCATATCTCGACAAGATGTTGGTCAGTTATCAGCCAAATGACGGTAAGCTTTCGGTCAGATTGCAATTAAATGTAAATCGGATGTCTATCAGAGTTAGGTAAAATGTTCCTTACATACAGGTCAAATGTCCATCGGATACGGGTGATAAATTGCGATTATCTAGTCTAGAAAACTTGCAATATCCTTGCCAGTTTCTAGCGAAAAACTAGCAATTACCTAGGCACAGTTTTTCACTCGTAAAAGTATTCGGTAATTTTAGATATTCTCAATATATTTAGAATATATTCCTAATATATGTCCAATTAATTCCCCATGCATTGCCAGTATAATACCAATACATTATTAATTAATTCCCAATTTATTTAAAACTTTTTATAATATATCGTAATTTTTGCATTATATTAGGAATATATGTATAATTATTGCAATATATTGAGAATATATTGCAATATATATTTTTCTCACTGAATCATTAAAATAACTGTATCAACAGTAGTTACGCACATATTATATATTTTTAATAATTAAGATCTTTTTTTGCCTATCATAAATTATACAGCTTTAGTTGATTTATCACTTCAAATAATAAATATAGTGTATGATAATTCTAAGTAATCATTGAAATCTAATGATAATAGTAATAATAATATTATTAATAAATATCTAAATTCATAAATAACAAACTTGATCAAATTCAGGGCTATAAATTTATAAATTAATAATCACCAAATATTACGTTTGAATAAGTAAACGAAATAAAAAACAATTATTTTATTTAGGATTAATAAATATTTAATTGAGGTGGGTTAAAGTGCTAATAATTATTGTAACTAAAATGCTTTTTTACTTGAAAATTTTGAAGTTCTTAGAAATGGACAATTTTACACATTAATTTTCATAAGTTTGTCTTGTCTAGGTAAGTGGTACTTGAACTCGCAAGTTTCTCGCAAGAAAATCTTTGGTTTTTCTAGTCTAGAAAAATGAAAGTTACACTCACAAGTTACTTGCAAATAATTCGTAAGTTTTTCTAATCTAGAAAAACTTGCGAAAAACTAGCGAGTTTGTAAGCGCAACTTACGAAAAACTAGCGAAATTTCTACTTGGGTTGTATTGGTCCCGGGTCCAACACAATTGGTCATCATCTGGGATGCCGGATGATAACCAATATAATCGTGATTTGTAATCACCAAACACAATTATTAAATAGAATTTCTGAAATCACTTCTATCGCCTGCTAATCGAACAGGCACGTCACCTCTAATGTCAATGGTTGAAGCTAGATGGTATGTTAGTAGATACGGGATCTTACATCTGGACCAACGGCCGCTCTTCCACTGCCGCCATAATGAAGGCTTTTCAACAAAAATGCTGATTCAGATCTGCGACATCCCTCATTATCCCAATTCGATAATCTACGGTTGCTCTTCTCTTGACTATGGAATGGAAGATCATTAACATTAAGCCCTTCGGGACCGGTCATTACTCTAAATCCAGTACTCATTGGTAGCTTATTCAATAGATTCGCTATACATCGATTCGGTCTATCAGACAAATCCAAATCAGAAGCTTCATCTTCTAAATATTCATCTTCGCTGTCAATATCATCTCTCCCAGGAAATTCTCCAAAAGCAGCTGGATCTTCCTTCCTCTGCTTCAAGAGACGCATACGTAGTACGTGTGTGATAACATTATTGGGCAAGTTTCTAACCTCAAGTTCTTGTTTCAAATTTGCCATATCTAAGGATAAAATTCAACTGGAGACTTGTCTCGTTACTTGAGTAATTTCAAAATACAAAAATAATCTGTTGAATTAATTTCAAAATATCAAATCGATCAAACTACAAATATAATAGGTTGAACAGATCTCAAAATCTCAATTTAATTGATGACAAAGCCCGAATGTGAATGAACTAAAGAATAACGAAAAAAAATTCACCAGAAAGAACTGATGAAATATTTCTGATTAGTTAGTCATTATAATAATAACTGAAACGTAATGCTCAGTCATTTGTTTAGGTGTCAACAAAATTAATTTTTCTAAAGACGGAAAACAATCAAGTTAAATTCACAAATGTCATCAATGACTTCCAGAACCTAAGCTATTATAACTATTCACCGAAATTCAATCAACCAATTAAAATTTCTACTCTAAAAAAATTGTATTTATTTACACCGAATTAATCTATTAATTGTTTAGTTATAATATTAACATTCGATGTTTCAATTTTAATTTCCAAAGCCAATGACGAGCAACAATTTAGAATCCCCAAAGCGGAATCAAAACAACAATAATAAGCCACCACTATATATCTGTCACTTTGATCAAAACAATCAGACACTTCATTTTCCAAATTATAACAGAAATCATTTGTTCGTCCAACATGTTCATCAAATCTCAGCTGTTCAGTATAACATGCAATGCTTTAATTCACAACGGAAACAACACCAATGTAATTCCATTGAAAATCACCACAAAAATTCGCTTTGTTTACATTCCGTCGTCGCGAAATTGACGATTCGAATTCAACTTATTTATCACCACTTTATCAACTTTATTAAACTTTTTCTTATTTCTTAGATTTATTAACACTTCAACAACATAAAACTGGCACGATATTGGAAGAACGATCATCACCACACAAATCAATCAAATCGGACATAATTAACCTACAAACCAAAACACTACCCGAAACGCAACAGCTGTTTCCTCCGAACTCAATTGGCGCAAGTTCAGCCACCACCGAGCTCTATCCACGAGACTCAAGGCGGAAGCAGCAACCAGAAGCCGAACCGGGAATCTCCATTCGTTGACGCACGGCCCAAATTCGCCAACAATAGCGCAACTCTTCTCTTTTTCTTTTTCTTCTTTTTGGCCCGGGTGGTCAACACAAAATGGCCATCCGCAGGTCAGGGGGGTAGTTATTAAAGTGTGGTTTAACGAATTGTGTGCGCCACGTGTAGCAGCGGGTACGGAGGCGAACAAAATGGAAGGAATTGGAGGGATAAGGAAAAGGAGACACATGAAGGAAATTAGAAGGTTCGCCGCACGTATGCCGCCACTAACCTCAGATGGTCGCGAGGTATCCGCCGGGCGTCAGTGAAAACGGGTACGCCACGGGAAGGTCCCCGGTCGGAAAGTACGCGATGCACAGTTGATGTTCTCGTGCCCGACAATAGCGTAACGACATCCACCTAAATTGTCGGCACGATGCTATTGCTCACAATACGATGCGCGAGTTGGGTGCGCACTGGCATCTCGCGACTTCCGCGCGCCTCGCGTGAAACGTACACCGGAAAAACACCAATGCTGTTTCAGCATTGAATACTGCAGCAACAACATTGGTTCACTGCTAAGTTGGTATTGCAGTACAATTATTATTGCAGCCAATGCTGCAGTAATAATTGTACCAATGCTAGTTCAGCATTGGTTCAATGCTGTATCAGATTAAAATTTGTTTCATTGGTACCCAGACTGACGATTTCAATGCTGCAATAATATTGGTTCAATGCTGCATCAAATTAGGTTTTCTTGCATTGGTAATCAACACAAACGAAGCTAAGCCATTTTTTCCTGTATAGCGCTCTGCGATACCGACTCGGAGGCCAGTGAAATAATTCGGAATCGCTCAGTCGGATTACCTGAATCCAACCAAAGTAAAGCGTTCAGGATTGCGCTTTCTATAAATAGATGTTTACAGGTTACTATACAAAAACAAATGCAATAATCAAAGACTACAGAATAATATGAATTTAAGAAATTCAAATGAATCCCAAACCAATATATGAAATAACTTTAATTACAATTTTCAGGAATAAATTATTCATCAATGTTTATTAATCTACACATTTTTAAATCAAATAAATAAGAAATTTTGGTAACAATACTAAAGGTACGAAAATACATAAATAATACACAATCAAATAAATTCAACAATTAAAATAATAAGTAATTTTTGCAACGATCAATAAACAAACATACATACGTCAAAATGATTGCAATTTAACCAAGAATTAACGGATCCTGGCAGGATCGCCATTTGTAACGTTGCAATGTAAAAAAACATCGATTCTTCGCCATGAACTAACAAATTGCTAAAGTTAAATAACTAGCAATTTGTTGCAATAACGTTGGTAACTGCTCTACCAGCAATAACGTTGGTAACTGCTCTACCAACGGACAACACCTTGACGAAGATCTGTTTTTTTTTATCGGGTGGTGGAGCTTGCGAGTTCTGATGACGTTGAGAGCTATGCCGGCGGTAGCGCAAGAAAAAAAAAGCTACCAGCAGGGCCTCCCAAGCCGGACAGGTCGAAATCGAGGAACCAGACTAAGTTTGTCCATTATTACTGCCGTCCTGCAGGAAGGGTCTTGCTACCCATGGGCTAGGACAAGGAAAAGTCCGAAAGAAAACCCGGGGAAGGACATCCCGCTTAAAAAACCACTTGCATGGAGCGATGTC
>JABFPB010001232.1:0-26852 GCA_022817645.1 Ceratoteleas bidentatus | reverse complement strand
TGTTTTCTTCAAAATAATATTTCAGAAAAATATTTCTGGTACATTTCTGGTATATTTTAAAGAAATCTCCCAAGAATAAACCAAAAAAAAATTTTTTTCCAAATGTTCCAAAAATGTTCCAGAAACGTTCCCAGTTCATACTAAAAAAATGTCTCCGAAATATTCTAAGTACATTAATTCGCCGGACAAATAATGATCCTAGAATGTACCAGAAATATTTCGGAATATTTCGAAATATTCCTGGTAGATTTAAAATATTCCAGAAAAATATTCTAGGTACTCCAGAATAATATTCCTGGAATATTATGTGCTATTAGGGAACGTTTGTGAAACTTTCGGCGACGATGAAACAACTTTTCGAAAAACGTTCAGAGAAGCTCCCACAACCATTAAACAGTATGTTCCTTGAATTTTATAGGCTATATATAAGCAAACAGCTGTTTTCGAACTACGCGAGCGCCATCTTCGATGAACTAGAGTCGGTTTTTTTACCCAATATTGGAGGAATGAGAAAAAACGTGGACATAAAAATAAAAAAATGACTTGAGTTGCGAGTGAAATTCATTTTAAAGTATTTGCAAGTATTTTTTTAATATAAAATATGATTTTTCTTGAAAACAATTACATGACGCTAGTGCTAAATTTGTCCATCCAGAGGGCGCTCATATCGCCACATTCCTAGTCTATAGACCGTTCGGAACGTTTAAGAAACCTGCAGACAACATTCAGCTAATCGTTCGCCAAACGTTTATTGAACTTTCGGCTCCGTTGGGCTGACTCACTGTTCTGAACTCATTTTCATTCGTTTCTTAAATTGCCCAGCTAATAATTGTGACTTTGACTAATTCATTACTCCAGTATTCATCCGATATTCGATACACGTTTCTCCGATTGCCGCACGCTTATTTTTAGCGCGCGTAAAAGTGATTATGCAAAAAAGTTGTTGTGATTGGGCAAATGATCGGGCAGGCGAAAGCGTTTGCAAACAAAAGTTTTAGCATCGGCGCCGGCGAGACGTCGCGAAAGCCAGCCCCCGTGTTGATTCAGCAGGGGTGGAAGTCGAATCGGAGCCGTCCCGTGGGTATTTCCGTCGAATCGGAAAAATCAATTTCTATACGCACGCACGCTAATAGCGATGCGAGACGCAGATAACGCATTCTCTTTCTCGTCTTCCAATTGTCGGATGTTTGTTTTCTTTTTCAGGACTTGTTTTGCGCGTTGCCCAGTTAAAAAATTCCACTGCAAATTGTCCTAATCGTATCTGTGCGGCTTTTGACGATACTTTGTCAGATTTTGTAAAGGATTTGAATATACCGTTAAAAATGTTCTATTTAGATTTTATAGATTTACAGCATTCATTTTATTTGTATACCATTCTAATTTAATATTAAAATATGTTCTAATGGTTTACAGTCGGTTTTTCAGACTGTTTTTTTTTTTTTTTTTTGGAACGATATCGAATGGTTTCTATTGGAATTTTTGGATAGCATTTTATTTCCTCATTAGAGCAATTTGATAAAATGATTTCAAGTTTCGACAAATAATATTTAACAGTTGTATTAATTTCATTTAATAATGACTCGACACTAATAAAAGATTAATAAAAAAACAAACAAATATTTTCTAAAATCTTAATTGGAACTATAGTTAGTTGGAATTAAAATTTTACATGAAAATATGAAAGAATGACCGCACAGAACAATTGTTAACGAAAACTGAATCAGTCGTATCAATTTCACTTCTGAATTTAATAAAAACATGTTTTTAAGAATTCTGAGCAAATATGAAACAATATCCAGTGACATCACACCGATTATTCGCATGACATCAGCCGGTAACTCTTCCCCCGAAAAAAATGCGACTCGCGTTCCGAGATATGCATCATGGGATAGTTAACAATGGTACAAGCGGCTAAAAATAAAAGTTGCCGTTTGTGTCAGCGTTCGCGGTTCAAATTGCACGAAAGTCGCTTGGATGCGACAGTCCGAATTGATGCTAGATAGTAGTTCACGTCCATCGTGACGAAGAGTGAAGAATAAAATGTCATTATCTTAATTCTTGAGAACGGCTAATGCGGAATGTAGCCTTCGCCCGTGACTCATAATTGTCATGGCGGAAAACCGCTCAATAATTTTTTATTGTGTTATCTGGCAATTTCAATGACTAAGTACCCTAATAGCGTAGAATGTTTAGTAAATATGTTTAAAAAATGAAGTAAACATTGAATGTCACTTATCTTAAAGTCAGAAAATATTTTCTATATATCTATAAATATTCCTAAATATGTATACGATAGTTTACAAAAAGTGTTACATCACATTAAAGAAATTATTATTTTTTAATGTCCAGTATATTTAAACATTTACTATCTCCTTTTTCAGTTGGACATTCAATTTCTTTTCTAAATAATACAAAAAATATTTAAAAATATTTACATATTTTCTAAATATTATGCCTTTTTAGGATATGATCGGAATTAAAAATAATTTGATTTTGAAAATTTCGATAGACTAATGAACAATGATGCACAAATAATTATAATAAAAGTGATGATTGGAGAAATGTATGCATTTTCTAGTGATGAGTCATTGTCGAAGAACTTTAAACGATTTGAATGACGTTGAATTATTTTTTTTTTATTTTTCGACGATTGTTGGAATAAAACATAAATGATTTATGCCGTAAACAATTACGCATTGTTTTACTTTGACAGAGTAATTTCAAAGATTATTCACACGGTAAGATATCGACGGAATAATTTACCAACAGTTGTTGCGCGACGTAAAGCCTCAGCGTTTTAATTGGTCAAGGGTTGAATTAAGAAACATTTTTTGGAAATACATTTTTACGTACAAATATTTATTTTCATTTTGTGCGAGGTAAAAGATATTTTGATTTATAATTTTTCATTTATTAATATATATAACTATTTTTCAAAAGTATGAAAATATTAATGTAAAGTATAACAATTTTAGAAAAAAATTATCAGCAAAAAACCTGTGTAAGGCTTATTAACCAAATTTCGCTTCAATAAACGTTCCCATTATCTTTCAAGTTCTTATCATTACATCAGTTGGATGTATCTAAATAAGTAAAAGCTTGTCTCCATCTTTGATATAACTTGAATGCATACGAATGTCTTCATATTTTGCACCGCAATTTAACACATAAAAATGTGTTATAATGCAAGAGTAGTTTCAACCCGATTACATCTTTTGTTAAATTCTTTAATCACGAGTTGCTATAAACATCCTTGGCAATATTATGTTTATCATATTTCATCAAAGAAATTAGATATACACAGAAAACCATTTATACTGAAATATTTTCACATATTCAATTAAAGTTAACTACCCCTGAAGAAATAAAATCTTTGAAGAAGTCTGAAAAACTCTGAAAACCTCTAAAAAACCTCTGACAGTCAGACTTTCGAACTTCAATTTTAGTCATACGTCAATTTTAGACATACTCTGAAAATCTCTGAAAACCTCTGAAATCTCTCAAAATTGGGACTGTCAGAGGTTTCAGAGTTTTTAAGAGATTTTCAGAATTTCCATTTCTATTTGGGTAAATTTAAATAAAAGGATGAAAGTAATCTTATTATAAATGAATCTTCAAAACAATCATTACAAAACAGTGTTTCAACTTTACTGCTAAAAAGATATTTTGTAACTGTTTTTCATTAATAGTTCATTTATCATCAACAATGTTTTTACACGTATTTACGAATACAACTGATAATTTTTTATTTCATTAAAAAGCCTTTCTTCATTCCTTAACTATCTTTAATTTAAAACATATCTTCGTCATCAGTTAAACATCAATTAATTATTAAGAACTCCACCAATCTTCTATTTCGATTCTAGTATCATCTTCTTATCACTCGTCATATCAATTCAATTGTGTTTAATTATTATAAACAAATTTCATTGACACAATTTATCTATCTTCCTAAATTCTCAGTGTTTGCCCAAAACTATTTAAATAGATTCCTAACTAATTCTTCTCATTGTCCAACAGTTCTCCAAGTCATCGACTTCGTCGTCTTCAGTCACCTTAAGAAATCCAACATGAGTATGTATTGTCATTTTGATTGCACAATGTCTTTTTAAGAGATTAATACACTATTAACTCACACTGTAAAGTTAAAAAAAAGTATAAAAATAGACACCATATAGTGTGTACTTTTACATTTTTTATGTAAAATTAAATAATAGAATGTGTATTTTTCCAATATCTGTTTAAAATTACAATTCGTGGTATATTCTGGTTACAGAATTACACGATATAAAATGTAATTTTAGACTTCCGAATTTACAATGTACGAATTTCTGCATACCAGCTCAAACCTAATATTTATCGATTTCATTTTTTTTCTTTGACAGACGGTTACAAGTGGGTAAAATGCTGGACCGGATCCGAATTCCCGGCTTCCGCCTTCGAGGGAGGTATGGATGTCGACGGATCGACCATTTACGTAGGTCGCGCTCTTCACTGCGGTGATATACTTGCAGCAAAAGTAATACCCGAGAAGAATGTCGCATATGTTAGCTATGGTGGACAGGAAATTGTCAAAACCGATTATGAGGTATTAAAAAATTTATTTAAAAAAATGTTGCCCAGTTTGTTTAATATTATCAATATCTAAGTCTAACAGTTTTTTTTAATAATGGCTGGAAATTTCCTCCAAAAAGGAAAAAAATCTGTCTTTACACATTACAAAAGTTAATCGAGTTCAGTATCTCTAAATCAGGACATTTCTTCATCCTGACATTTCTACGGAGATTTTTGGTAGAAAATAAGATTTACCGGTTATCAGCAATGAAACACTCGTTTGTCTGGAATGTAAATTTTCGTTTTCGAAAAAAAAAGAAATATAAAAATGTAACAATATCAGTGATAAAGGTCTAGCACTGTATCTATTTTTGAATGATTGATTAATTTATTGATTTCTATGTTAGGTTTTATGCACGGTTCCTCCGTTCCGCTGGGAAGATGCCTCAGATGGATCAGTTCCTAAAGGAGCACTTGCTACTGGAACTTCATCATGTGGCGAGACTCTCTATGTGGGACGGGTACACCATGAAGGTTCAATGACCATTGGAAAGGTAAATATCAAATGTATAGTCATAAAAAAGAAAACCAATACTTAAAAACATTTATGAACTTTACTTCAGTCCATTAATGTCTTTACTTATTAATGTAAGCGATTATAAGAATTCGTGAATTAACGAAATGATATTTATTCAATTTCTTAATTACAGGTCCACCCGAGCCATGGTTGCCTATTCATTCCATTCGGCTGCACAGAGCTTTCCTTCAGGAAATACCAAGTTTTAGTGTGCAATTAGTTTGTCATTATTAGTATGAAATGTTATCTATTATGTCGATTATATAAATAAATATTTTTGTCATTAAACACAATCTTGAACTTGCACATTTATTGCACTCCCAATCATTCTTAGATCGTAGGATTATACACCATTTTTCCACTCCGTTTTTTCGACCAATACTTTTTTCCACTTTTTTCCAATGTAATGTCATTAAGCAAAGTATATTGGATATTTAAATAATTACTCACATTATCATAAATGAGGAAGCTGAATCATAAAGCTGTGGATGCAATCGAGACCTTCCTTCGAATCACTTCCAAACGTATTCTCGCAATTACAAACAATCTACACAGCTTGGAGTCAATGCTGGATGACATAAAGCGTTACTCAAAGTTTGGGTACAGGTGTCAATGTTTTGATAATCCATTTTTAGCAGTGGGGAGGAATCGGTTATGCATATGAAAGGTGAAAAATGAAATCATCGGCTGATAAGACCAGACTACTTAAAGAACGAATGCATGGCAATCCCCTGACATTCACACTTTATCTTTTACCTTCAAAGCACCGAACGGTTACTGTTATCGATCTTTTCAACCCTTTCAAAATGAGTACGTATTTCTTCTACGGGAATATTTTTATAGTTATTAATATTTAAATGTGATAAACTTAGTTTTTACATTTTTTTTTACATAAACCATATGATAAACCAATCTAAATAACCTTGACTTAAACAAAATTATTAAAACATTTTTTTGCAATTTCTTGATTCTTTTGTAAATTGTGTAACTTTGATATGTTTAGAATATGTTTGCAAAATGTGTGTATTTGTTAAAAAATGTTAAAAATATTTTTTAATTCAAAGTATATTGAATATTTTTGAAAATCTTAATCATTTTTGCAAAAATCATTGTTCAAATTCAAAATAAATTTAATATTTTTTAGATCTTAAATATTTTTCCTTATTTTTGGATTTAATAACTATAACTTGATAGCTATATAAA
Organism: Ceratoteleas bidentatus; assembly: GCA_022817645.1. Lineage (NCBI taxonomy): Eukaryota > Metazoa > Arthropoda > Insecta > Hymenoptera > Scelionidae > Ceratoteleas > Ceratoteleas bidentatus. The sequence continues at coordinate 20,518 of JABFPB010001232.1, read as the reverse complement.
TTTCCTGTCAAAAGGTTACGCTTGGGTAAAATGCTGGAGTGGTTCCGAATTTCCGGAAAGTGCCATCGAGGGAGGTCATGACATTGACGGCACGATTATTTACGTAGGCAGAGCTCTTCATTGTGGCGAAGTTATACCTGCTAAAGTAATGCCGGAAAAAGGCGTTGCCTATGTCTGCCACGATGGTCAAGAAGTCATGGTTCATGATTACGAAGTAAGTCACTTGCTTATTTAGAAATGTTTCAAAATGAATCATATAAAACCTTCTAATTACATGGAATAATTGATAAAAAATAGCTAAAGTGCGTAAATTTTATTTTGATAATATTCAGACAGTTTTTAACCATAATAACTTGTAATATTACAAGCATGTTTTCTTTGACAGGTTTTAACATTAAGTCCCGCGCTCCATTGGGAAACTGCTTGTGAGGGAAGTGTCCCAGCCGGAGCAGTAGTTGCTGGAAATACGAAGGACGGCGAAGCTCTTTACGTAGGACGTGTTTTCTATGAAAACGCAATGACGATTGGAAAGGTAATAATTGTCCCAGGAGAAATTTATTTCCTGATTAGATAGAAATGGAACGAAGTTGCTTTATTCGGTTCATTGCTTTCCAGGTCCATCCCAGCCATGGTTGCCTATATATCGCGTTCGACAGCACCGAGATGTCCTTCAATGTGTACGAGGTATTAGTGTATAGTTAAGTAAATGTATATCTACGTATGTGCTGAATTTATATAAATGTATGTCAATAAATATTTATTTTTAATTTCTAAACAATGTGCATTATTCATTAAATAATTGTAGTTCTGCTATTTTATTTTTATATTTTGTTTAATATAATTTTTATTTAATTTTTTAATACACTTTTTCGGTGTTTTTCTAAAATATTCAAGATGTAAAAAATACTGCGAAATTGTAATATATTTCTGCATCGTTAACATTTTTAAATCTACAGTCGCCTTTTTTTTATTACAAAAAACATATTTTTCAGTCTGACGTGATATAACATTTCATTTCAAATGAGAAAGTAATTAAATCGGTGGCTTTCATTTTATCTCGATTTTTATGTTTCTATTTGCCCTACTTATTATATTAACTGAACGTAATGTACTGATAACACAAGTGCGTGAAAAAATTAATAAATTACATGCGTCCTTCAGTGTCTTCAGGAGGGGAGAGAGTATTATGCCAGAAGTATCTGGAAAAAGTGTCCAAATACGTGATAATTTTATTCACAAAACAGTCTGTTACACCTGATCGTTCAAACTCATTTGAATGTGACATATCTTTTAAAATTTTCGGAATTCCCAATTGGTAATAAATACGTCATTGAAACACAGTAATAAATGCAAGAGAAATGACGTTCTGTCTGACAGATTTGAAGTTAACGAGTAAATAAGTGTGATTCATTGAAGTGTAACAACACACTTCATGCTTCACTCAAATATTTAGTTAAATCATTAGTGATACGTGATTATTTCTCTTTGTACCTTATTGTTGCTTATCCGAACGTTGCAAGGATTTTGTACTTCGATAATTACGTTTACAGTTTAATTACACGTACATTGTTGGAGTAATTAATCAATGCATGTTGTGGGTCAGAACTTCGTAGTCCTTATACGACCATTCCTGGCTAGCAAACGGAACGTAAATGCACCCGTGACTGCAGTGAACCTATGAAAATAGCATTCATTTTTTAAGTCCCGTTTCTTCCGACAAATATTATACAAATAAATTAATGAAAATATTAAACTCAAAAAATTAATAATAGTACATTGTTCTAGAAAATTAAAAAGTTGACGATTTTTATCATCGAGTACGAGAAAAGTACTGAATTTTTTAACTTTTCATCGAATCAAAAGTAGCATCTTTTAGTGTTAGGATAATAGAACAACTTTTCAGACTTCTTTCTTTCACATTAGGTGACACAAATATAAGAAAATAAATTCTGTTGTGTCAAGTATTCTATACTGACCTTTCCAACAGTTAATGCACCTTCATGTCTAACTCGTCCTATATAGAGGGGTTCACCTGTATTTGTCTGTCCTCCGACAACAGCTCGGTGTGGAACATTTCCATTGCTGGCATGTACCCAAATGAAACTTGGATTATGGCATAAAACCTATTGTGAAGGAAGGTAGATTTTAATTTAATGAAAGATAAAATAAATTGTAAATTTATTTATTTATTTCCAATTTATGGACAGAAGTCCATTATAAATAACAGGTATATGAACATTTGTTCATTGACACAGGAAGTAGGTACAATTTTCAAATCTAATCTATGTAAATCGTATTGTATTATATATAGTGAAGTTGCAATTACAAAATAATTGCAACTTCACTGTATCTAAACAGAATTACAAATAACGTCGATAGAATTTCACTTGTATTTATTGACGCAAGATTTCGCTATTTTGTAAAATTCGGATTCGTTAGTGGAGAATTTGTGTACACCTAATTCATAATTTTCATGAATTATTTGCTGTATATTGTGAAGTACATTTGTTATAGGTATCTATGTTATATGACTTCTACTATCATAGGCAGGAACTATAAAATTCAATTAACTTAATAAAAGTAAATAGTAATCAAGCCTGTAAGCAATTTCTATATAAATATGATATCATAAGATGGTTAGCCTATCCTAATGAATGTTCTATATGCTCCTCAAAGGTAATTTTGATGTCGAATATGACATCAGAATTTCTAATTGAAATTAGCCTTTCCAAAAAATGAGTGGAGATCTTGTGTATATAAAGAATATGTATTTAATTTGTTGGGGTTTAGATTTAAATCATTGTTCGAACACCATCTTGAGATCTAAGTTATCTTGAAATCGCAAGGCATATTCTTGGGATCGTAGACTTGTTTTATCATTTTATTCTTAACTTTATCTTTCAATTTATATATTATTATCATTTTATATTTCTACATTTTTCATTAATACTCACTTCGTAATCGTACTTCACAATTTCTTCTCCACCGTAACACACGTAAGCAACATTCCTTTGTGGTATCACTTTGGCCGGTAACATATCACCGGCATGTCGAGCTCGACCAACATAAATGGTGGCGCCATCCACGTCGCGGCCACCTTGAACTCCATTATGTGGAAAACTGGAGCCTGCGAAGCAATGGACCCAACTGTAACCTGCAAAAATGATCAACTAATTGAGAAGGACGTAACGCGTATTGATATTACAAAAAATTTACTTTTAATGATATTTAAATTGGTTTTTTAAAATTATATTAGAAGATTACCACTCATTTCGGCAGACTGTTTCCTACGACAGTTTTAAAGAAACTGGCCAACTTCCGCAAATCCGTACTTTGGAAACTGTCGAATAATCCACGATGACTCAAAATCTGATCAAGATAACAGTTGTTTAAAAGTTAAAAGTGTGTATTTACTTTCAATTAGATCTGATTACACATTTAAGAAAATTACGTAACGTTGTGGCTTAGCAATACTATTTCATTGTTGAATTAATTATTTTCTCAGAAAGGGAGATAGAACAAAAACGCCCTTTAATATAATGGCAAATTTATTAACATATACGTAATCATAATATGGTTTCATTAAGAAGGTTCCAACATGATCTCCTTTATAATTTAACCTGCTATAGTTGCAATAATAATATTAACAATAGTGTGTTTTATTAATTACGGTAAAAGGAGCAAGACAAATTCTTTGGATCTTTACTAAAATTTTCTTTGATATTTTCCTCATTTTTAAAAACAACATTTAAATATGTTTTTCATTGGTAGAACATAGTTAATTCCATTCTTAACCTTTGTTTAAAAAAATATAATCATTTTAAACTTGATTATATTTTTCTCGACATTCTATCAGCGGATTACAATATAATTTCCACTTTTCGTTTCGATTAAATTCGTTTATCATTAATTTTTCATGCGGAACATCATAAAACAGATCGTGTCGAAATCTCCTTAATATATTAACATTAACACATGATTTGCACTCAATATGAAACATATGTATCTCAGATCAACCAGTTTATTTCATCCCTACCCATTAACAAGATTGGTCGAGTAACTTTCCAATTAAAAAAAACTACATAGAAAAAAACGTATCAATTTGGCAAAGGAAATTGCACAAGAACTAAAAAATCTTATAACAATAAAAAGTAATTCCCGTTCGATGTAACAGTTTTCATTCTTATATATTTTTTAATTCCTACATTATTTCCTCTGCCAAATCATTACGTCCTTTCATACACAATTTTTTCCTACTGAATCCCCAGTCTCGATAAATATTATCAAACAGGAAACAAGTCCACACCCTTCTCCCCCGAATTCATTATCCATAATTATTTTTTGCATCTTCAGTTATTTTGATTGGAATCGCAGAAGTATGTACACTAATTATAAAAAAACTGTTTCACACTGTCGCAATTTTTCGGTACATTATACACTACAGGACGTTTCCTCGCAATGACCAGATTGTGACCTTGGAAAGATTTGTGTAAGGTCATTCGAAGTTACAGTACAACGCATCTCTGAACATTCGCGCTTCATGATCGCACACGTTTGACGTTATACAAGAATTTCATCGCACCTGACCTAAAACGTAATCATCGTGTTATGTATACAGTTACTGGAATGACAAGTCATCGTCTTAATTACGAATTCATTCAAGTCTGTCACGCTCAGTTAAAGTTATGGCCAATTCTCACGAAATAAGTCTGTACGCGAACAAGCCTATCACCGCGATCACAGTGCCCCCTATCACGCTCCAGGCGACCTTCGTGGAACCCTTCTTCGTTGACTCGGATTTCTTGCCGGAGGCCTCACTCTTGATTTTGTTTGTGCCCAGCATCTTGCGGTACAAGTTCTTTTCAGATCGCGCGTCTTTCTCACTCTTTCGTTTCAGGATTTCCAGCTCTTGGAGGATTTTCTTGTCCTGAGGATTCACCTTCAGAGCCTGAAGTAGAGTGGTGTAGGCGGCGCTGTGTTCACCTTTCATGTGCAGAATTTTCCCTGAAAAAATAGATGTATAAAATAGAAATAAAATAGAAATTGATGAAAGAAAAAATCTTTTGGTCAGATTGGCAGTGAGTCTGTTTTTGAAAAATAGAATTTTTCACTGCCACGATGATCAGAAGACTTTTTCTTTAGAACCATTTGAAATGATGGTGAGATATGTGTTTGTGAAAGCTTTGGTAATGGTACCTTTTCTGAACAAGGCTTTGTCGTTATTTGGCTGACACCGTAGAACATTTTCCACACTTTCGAGTGCAACGTCGTAAGCTTCAGACTTGATTTGGGCCAAAGCAAGATTATTGTACACAATCATCCGATCCTCCAATAGACTTTGTAAATCTGAGTCTGTCCACACATCCTTCAGGTCTGAATCTTCTGGGGGAGACAAGTAATCCAAAGCTCGACGGTAACACTGTATCGCATTCATCAACTCATTTCGTTTGAACCAGTAGTTGCCTCGTTCTCGTTTCTTGTTTCTGTTGAAAGAATGATAACTTATTTCTCCTTATTCGTTTCGATATTTTTTAAATATATTTAACTATATGACAAATTTTCAATTAGATGTAATGTATTTTCTCGTTCTTTTCTTGCTAGTGAAATATATTTGGTGAGATAAGATATTTTTGTTATAAGAGTTATTGGAATGTGATATTTTCTTGTATATGAAAATGCATTATATGAAATTTGTTCAGATGACAGATTAAATATTTATATTTCATACCCTATTTCTTTTCTCTGTTGGAACTTCATCGTTTCAATTTCATCCTCCTGTTTGACTTCTTTCAAAGTGACTGTATATAATAAGACAACATTGGGTGGAATTTTCGGATCCTTTCCAGTGGTTCCATAAGCAAACCTAGGTGCAACTTCAATGAGTGATACTTCATTAACATTCATAAGAGCTATTGCTAAATCCAGTCCCTGAAATGAAAAACACATTCTTATTTCTACAATCTACAATCTATAACAATATAAATAAATAGAATAATGTTTTCAAATTTGTACACGCATCCATATTTTATCAGCATTTTTCAATACACATTAAATTAATGTTATATTAATTAAATGAAACTGGTTATACCTGAATTACTTCCATATCTCCTAACTGAATCGTCTCATTTTCCACCTCTTCCACCACTGTGCCATCTTCCAGTTTTGCAACATATGAAATTATGCATAAATCATTCCTCTGTGGCCTGGTCGAATTGATTCCCTCAGTGATAACAGTTTTCCTTAATTGACCATTCCCAAGAATGTCTACCGTCTTATCCTTCGGAGAATCCTCCAAACTGGCCTTAGTATACGGATCATTTACATCAACATCTCCAAAATTCAGCTCCTCTTTTATGAAGTCAGCTTGGGAAGTCCCTGGTATTACTGTTTCCGCAGACATGATTACTCTAAAACATTACCCTAACTACCTAAAACACACAAAAAACAATAAACACACAATAATCAGTAAAAATCCTAAACCACAAAGTTGTCACTGAAATATTTGCCAAAATGTTTTCCTAGTCACACAGTTTATTAGCACACTGATTGTTTATCGACAAACGTTTTCTATTGTTAATCCAGAATCCAAAATCCATTAGTTGCAATAGTATATATTATCTGTTGTAATATTTTTTCTTGGAATATTTTTTAAGAAAAATATTCCTGAAATATTGAACGAGAGTGGCACGTTTAAGTTGTTGGCGATAATCGAAAAGTAGGCTGGTTCGAGTAAAACAAACAAACATACGATTTCAAAATCAGCGGCTTTAAGGTTACGATGGTTACAGCTGTAACTTTACACGTGTCACCATGATCGTGCGAAACTGCAATTGTATTGACTCGCAAATAATAGAACTTGCGAGAACCGATAGGAATCGAGAATCAGTTGCCTGACAGTCACATTTCCAGCCGAATTGGGGGCGCTGTTGTCGGATCGCTGAATGGCGCGTTTGAACCGAACTAACGTCGTGTAAATGGAACAAGGAGGAAATTTGGTTTTTGGTCCATGCAAACTGTGGATTATTTTTAGATCTTCATGTATTTTGTTTGCATTTTATTTTTATTATATTTACGAATAATTGCAACAGGAAAATGGATTAAGTTTTATTTATTTACATTTATTGTTTTGGTTTGTTATAAAAAATTAATAACTGAATTGTATGCACCTTAAATGTTAGATTTGATTGATTATTCCAGTTTTTTTCTAATAGATTCTCCCTTATTCCGTTTGCACTAACTAACTTGTTTTGAAAAGTCAAAATATAGCAACACCGTCACAAGTTTACCTGGAAATTTGACAATCAGAAGACTTCTGATTAAAAAAGGATTTAAAATACAATAAAAGTTTTCCTGAATAAAAGGAACGTCAGTTCGCCTCGACTAGTCTCCACTTGATCAGTATCGGTTATCACATTGAACATTGATCGTGACAGTTTTTCTTCCCTTTTTTGTCAAGATTACAAATGAATAAAAAACGAGAACATTGAAAGTAATTATTGAACAAGCAGTTACTCGAATAATCTCTTATTTGCAGAACAATTATCTCTGGTTATTGTTCACGATAAACAATTATTAAATATTTACCGAAACCGAAGAAGTGGCAACGTGACAAGTGCCGGGTTATGCTGGCTCTGACTAAGTATTATCGCCAAGCTGAATTCCGATAAAAATTGTTAATCGAGTACTCGCGCGGAAGGTTCCTGCTTTACCATCGCGACCTCATTTCAAATTCAAAATCCCCGCCAATTTCAACAAATATTCGTGGCGAACGAAAACTGGCATGTTTTTACTGCAGAGAGTGATTAAATTAACTTAACGAATTCAATTTAACGCAAAAAATTGCAGATGAAAAGAAATAGATTTGAATTTCGCGCGTTTTTTTAAATAGACCGAGATCAGAGGGAAATCGCGATTCTGGCAATGATTTTAGGGGAAATATTGGGGCGCGGCATTCTTATTGGTCAAAGTAGCACTTGTAAACAAAATTTATGAAATTTCATGTAAACGGATGTGAGTATACTGCCCGCTGACGCCACTGTACTGTTGAGATTGTTGACACCAGTTCCTGACAAGTTTTTGATTGGCGAGTTCAACGAAAAAGCGTCGCGATGTATTTGACCGAGTTTTGTCAACAGCTACCGAAAATTGTGAGATTTGATTCTAGTGTTTTTCATTTTAATCTGATCAGCTGTCATTCAAAAATGTTCGATTTCGTTACAGGAATTGCACGCGCATTTGAATGGTTCTTTGAGTCCTGCGACCCTAAAGAAACTTTACGAAATGCAAAATGGAGAGGAAAAGGAGTCGGAATTTTTTGACTGCTATAATAAATGTACCTGTCTTTCCGAGTAAGTTCTTATTTCATTTATTATTTATTTATTTTATTATAAAAAGTGTATGTATTGATTCTTTTTATACTCTTCATTTCAGTATTTCTGTGTTATTGATTATATGACAATAACATTGAATTATTATACAAATAATGAAATTAAGTTTTTAGTTTGCATTACATACAATCACAAACAATTGTTTTACAGTTTTTTTCAACCCTTTGATCTAATTTACACACTGACCAGTACTCCCGAAGCAATTTACATAGCAACAAAAGATATCATTAAAGAATTCAGTGACGACAATGTGGTTTACTTGGAACTTCGAAGTACCCCACGCAAAGTTCCCAATTTAATGACAAAGGAGGAATATGGGGATGCTGTCATTCGAGCTATCAAGTACAGTGATCTTTTCAATTATTAGACTTGCTATATTACTTGAATTACAATAATGTTACAAAACTTTTAGGGAATGTGAAGCAGAGGACTTGAATATCATTGTAAAGTTTCTCATCTCTGTAAACCGCAAACAAGCAAAGGATGCTGCTGAAGAAAATGTCGAGTTGGCGATACAAATGAAACAGAAATATCCGGAATATGTTGTGGGCATTGACATAAGTGGAGATCCGACTCAGGGAGAAGCTTTCATTAAATTAATGGATAAAGCCAGAAGTGCTGGCTTAAAAACGACTTCTCATTGTGGAGAAGTGAGTTACACCTTGATTTAAATTCGAAGTTATATTAAACTGAATATCCCAAATGAATAATATTTAATTGTTTAAATAAAAAATTGGGTTACTGAAATGAAACTATCTGCATTGGACTTTTAGGTAGCCAACAGGATAGAAGTCCTGGATATTTTACAGTTCAAACCTGACAGGTTAGGACATTGCACTTGCATTCATCCTTCGTTAAATGGTTCTGAAGAACAGTTCCAGAAGTTGCTGGATTCGAAAATTCCAGTTGGTAAATATCGATTTGAATTTGACTCCACATTCACTAACCTCGTTATAAGTGTGAGTGTACATGAAATACTTTGTTTTCAGAATTATGTTTAACGTCGAACATAAAATGCAAAACTGTTCCCTCATTCGCGAAACACCACTTTCAGTATTTGTACAAAGCGAAGCATCCAATTTGCATTGCTGTAAGTTACGAGACTTTGAGTAATTACATTATATCTAAGAAATTCATCACACCTTAATAATTGCATTGAACAAATTGTTCAATAGACGGACGATAAAGGGGTCTTCAACACGACACTGTCAAAGGAGTTCGAGCTTTTGGCGCAGCACTTTGACCTCACGAAAGAAGAGTTGAAGGAAATCTCAAAAGCCTCCGTCAAATATAGTTTCGCGAGCAAAGAAGAGAAGAGCAAACTGTTGTCCATATTGGATAATTTTGACTAGTCTCTGTTGACATTTAATAAACCGCAAACTTCAAACCCAATCACTTTTTTTGTTTCTCGACCAATCCGGTGTCAAATTCAGGGTGTGGCGTTTATTTTTGTAATGCATCATTTACAAATTTTTTTGATTATATACATTTACGTTTATTTACATCCGCATCGAGTCGAGTAATCCTCGGGATACCATCATGGAATCCTCAAAGGGTCCCCCTAAATACCGACCTGTCGAGTGTATTGCAAAAGGCAATGATCAAGTACCTAGGACGAGTGCTTTTGAAGTATTACACCAGTTTAATGTACCAGTTATCTAACTATCAAACGAACCAGGTCCTGGGCCAAAGTACGGTTTGCTCGGGCTGACTGGATACCAGAGACACGACCCAACTCGTCGGGTAGAACCAGCCTATACCATCAGAGAACGAAAATTCGTACCGCACTATAATGTCAACCCTGGCCCAAACAAATATGCTCTCTTTAATCTTACAAGTCGAGGAATGAGCAATGCACCTGCTTATACTGTTGGAGTAAAACCACCGTATAGAGGTATACGATCCATTATTCTCATTTCAAAGTGTCTTTCAAATCTTTGGTGTTTAGGACAAATCAGTTAGTTGACATATTTTTATGTGTAAATTTATTTGGAAATGTCAAAATGATATTTGATGTATTAGTTACATCGAGTCAAGATCAAAGGTAGCAAAATTCTTCAATGATTTTTTAATATGAATAAAAAATTATTCATTATTCAAAGTTAAAATGAATGGTGAATCAAAAATATATATGATTTCACTTAAACTTAATTAGATTGATGAACGATAATTTATTCATAACATATATCAATGAGATATATAGTAATTCATTTAAAGTTTATAAACGGTGAATAAGCAATTAATATTACTAATACTTACTCAAGTTTTAATGATGAATGAATTTTCATTCTTAATACAAACTAACTTAGAAAAAGTATATCTGCGGGTCAAAAAAAACTAGTCAAGTCGAAAGGTTCCCTAAAAAAGCGGGAACCTTTTCATTTCAGGTCAAACTGAACTAATTTAACGGAGAGAAAACCAAGTTACAAAAAGAAAGTCAAAATTTGTTGCACTTTGTAATTTATCATTCACATACATCTCTATTCAAACACCCATCTCTGTCCCATTGATGAATTTAAACATCTCAAAACCACAACTTGTAAATCTCAAATTGACGTTCTCATTTACTGACACCTTAGTTCGAGACACAGGACCCGGTCCAGCTAACTACCAAGTGGACCTGGTAAATCGAAAGAGCTCGCCCGCCTACACCATGAGATTGAAATTCAAAGAAAAAATCGGCAGTGCCGGCCCCGGACCCAACACAGCCCTTCCCACCTGCATCGGACCCAATATCCCGGACAAAAGAGCAATGGCAGCTTATTCGATGTAACTCACACACCTTCGCATCGTCGCCATGCATTTATGGCGCATTCGGATAACATTAATGCTGACGATTCCACTAGACTCGGTTCTTTTCCTGCTGAACCTCGACTTTTCTCTTCGGAAAGAAAAGTGTAAAGTCCAGAGGAATTGTCAGCATCAATGTTATCCGAATGCGCCATTAATTTCCATTCACCAATTGTCCAAAATTCGCCAATGCATCTAGGGCATTTTCCAAACCGAAGCAGGTGATCGACGACATCCCCGGACCCGCGCAGTACAGCTACAGCATCGACACGGTGAAAAAGAAGAGTCCCGCTTACGGGATGCGCTTTAAGCACCGCACTCACAAACCCGACGATATCCCGGGACCTAAGTACGACGCGAAGATCCCCGGAAGACGCGCGCCCACTTACGCGTTCGGCATTAAGCATAGCCAGTGCGCTATACTGCCGATGACGCCGGAGGACGAGTTCTGAGAGACGACTTCTGAGAGGTTATTGGAGTAAGGACGAGTGGCGTTCCTTTCGTACTGTTGGATATTTTATTAAAATATACATTTCATCCAAAATACAAAAGAAGAAAAAGTATATGTACAAAGTCGCTTATCGAGTATAATAATTAATTGGGATAACGACGTTAGTGATAATATAATGATGGATAATCGTAGTACTGACGATCCGTAAGGATGCAAATAATTCATAATGATTATAATATCGGTAGCGATTATAACAAATGATATGACGTCGGGAGCTGTGCGCACCATTTTCCCCGTCGGAAACGACGCGTCGCAATTTTGGAAATTGACCGTCGCCTCGCGCCTCGCATTCAAACCCACGTAGGGTGAAAATAATCGAAGCGTCATCGCGAAACTGCAGTCAATGGGGAGAGTTGAACACTTTCGCGGTCGTCGAATTCGTCGTCTGCTCGCAACTTCGCCGTCGAGTTTTGTTTTGTTTGCAAAAGAAGAGAGAGCAACCGAACGTCCGATTTCACGCGATTCGAAACGATTGCGAAACGCGACAATATATTTCGATACTACGTTACGTTTTTTAAATAATATAATAATAATAATTATAGCAATAATATTAGAATGAATAATTAGAGGAGTAAAGTTCAACTTGGTCTCTTCTATAATGCCAATGTTAAAGAAATAGATTTTTCTAAATTAATACAGTTTTAATTTTATACGCAAAACGATGTATTGAATTGACGAATGAAAATTTAAGCTGTAAAATCTGTAATGGAACATGTCTAAAATTACCAAACTGATGTAGTTATCGATATTAACATTAAAAATTTATAGTTTCGGTTATTGGCATTGTGGAAGAGATCAACTCTCACTAAACAAGAACTGCAAAACATGTCAACTTGTTTGAATGGATGGAATCTTCTAACAAGTAGAATGCGAAAGCAGCCATTCTAAGTTAACTCCAGTCGTTTGGAGTTTTCGATGACTCTATCATTTAAACATACACCGAACCCCGGCAGCTCACCGTGGCAGTGTCAAGGGCCGCCGGATGAACCTAGATTTCGCACTATCCGTATCTATCGATGTCACTTTTTGGGTTTGACACCGACAGAACAGCAGGCTCCTTCCAAAAGAACAATAACACAATGATCGTCGTTTCGTGACCCAAAATTAGTCAGTATTGCAATGAAGAATCCTCTCTCTTCCGAGTAGACGTTAACGTCAATTCAAATATAATTCCACGAACGTTTGTTTTTATATACAAAACGCAGACTAATGCTACGAAGAAAAATTCACCTATTAGTCGAAAAGCTACTAAATCGTTTATGTACAACGAATGCTATGATTTCGGTTTAAATATTTCCGTCTGCCTCGACGAGCCCTAAAACTTATTTGAGCTAAGTTGCGGTTGAAAAAAACTATCGTTCGAATAATTAAAATACGTCGCTTGGTTGGACCAAATCGATTTCGCCAATTAGTACCGACTTTTGTCGAGATAAACCGAAGCAACTGTCTTCTCTTTACAAACGCGTATGTACAAGACTCGAAACGTCGGAGGACCATTTTGCGCTTAACAGTAAAACGTACGAAAAGCTGAAAAACAGACGAACGCGTGGCGCCCCCTTCACTGGGATTGGGATTTTACATGCTTCGATTTACCATCTGGATCAGAACTATTTTTACCATATTTTCCATTTTTCCCAAATTAAAAAAAAATTGAAAAATTATTCCATTTTGATAAACTACCCCATGTCAAATCCCAACACCTGTTGCAATTTTAGGTCGGTTGTTGACATAAGTTATAAAACGGTATATGTACATAGTCCAAGTCACGCGTGGTATTTACAAAATCGTTCGTCGATCGGATATGCCAAGCTGCTGAACACGCGCGATGAACAATGAAAACTTGACTTGACATTGTGTTTCTAAGGCACTTGCAAGAAGATCGGCAGCACTTGTTTTGAAAGAGTCGCCAGGTGGCGCGCCTGAATCGGATATCGTACAATTGCGCGGCTCGCCAGAGTTGTGTTTTTCGTTCTCTTTTCTCGGTTTTCTTATCATTTGCGCATTGCACTGTAAAAGTGGAGCCGGAACAGTCGGCTCCGGATATGTGGTGCGATAAAACGCCAGGTAACGGCTGGCCGTACATTTTATACAAAAACAGTGCCGGTGCACGTATAATTCTCAAGTGTAAGGCATTTCGTGTCCCGACCTCGAGTCTCCGGATATGATACGCATAATAAGTTACGCAAATAAGTTACGCAAAAAGATACTAGACCGACGAAGTCCGTCTGATTACGCTGCCCAATGGGCGGCTGAACGATTGAACCGTTTGGACAATATTTACAAAAAAGGCGCGGCTAAAAAGACTGATTACGGTTTGAGTAATGTACAATTTGAGAAAAGGTAGGGAGTACCTTGAGAAAAAACGTGGCTTATAAAAAATCGAACGGGAAAAGGTGGTACCCTGTAAATCAAATCATTTTTACAAGTGTAAGATATGTAAAATTGCATAATAGTTTGTGTAATTTTAGATTGATGTAAAAATACACGAAAACAGCTTACAGTGTATTAGAAAGTCGCGAATTTCAGAAATTCGTCGTTAAAATGGTTATAAAAACGTCGCAGACGAATATACGGCGATTGGAACAGTTAGTGACGATTTTACAGTCAGTATTGTCGAAAGCGCGATCACAAAAGTTTGCAAAGTTCGTTTTCGGTGGACAATTTGAAGGAGGCTCTAAAGGTCCGTCTTTCGTTTTAAAAAATGTGCAACATCATCGGCTGGTTGTTAACGATGCAATAACAATCTAGGATATGATTAGTAATTGACTGTGATCACACAAGCAAGCACTTTTATGTTTTTGATAAGACTTGTCTACGCGTCAAAATAATTTGCGATCATTCACGGGATACATCAGGACGATTCCACAAATCCAAGCCCGACTCGAAATTATGGACTGTTAATGATTAATTTTTAGCAATTAACACAATTATATAATAATTACCACAACTCAGAATCGAAATTGTCAGAATCGTTTTAAAATATGTTCAGATCAAAACTCAGACTAATAGATTTCAAGAAAATTCTTTGGGTACTGACAGATCCCGTCAACATTACATTTTCACAAATTATTCACAATCGAATAATTTAAATTACGTTTCAATTTAAATAAAATAAAATAATCAGCTCCGTTCATCTTCAACCTGAATAAAACGTCGCTTTCACTTTAAAATCGCAGATTCTGTGTCTTAATTAAATATTATCATAAAGGGGCGTTTGTACACGACAGGCTCGAATGTGATATATTTAACCTTTTTCTTTCATTTCCCCAATAATCGATACTTTTCCCACTTTCGAAAAATTTACACATAAATTCTGTTCTCCCTCTCTTTACGTCATATAGCTTCTTATAATATACATAACATATATTTATATATAATCTGTTTCTTTTCCTCTTTTTCCGTATAAAGATAATTTATTATCTGTCTCGCGATGTAATATCTTGCATATAAACCAAATTATTTAACAAACACCGGTTCATTTCATAATTTGCCTTTAAGACTTATATACAACATACACCGCATCTGTTAGAAATAGCAATCCGAGTTTGAATACTCCCTCCGTATTCTTTTTCTTTACCTCACTCATCTAATCGCACTTCATTGTGTAATTTCCAATTTCACATTTCAATTCAGTCTGCTTTCCCTCAAAATGTAAACGGTCCTATCACAAAGAATATATTGAGTTGCTGAGTGGCCATCTCGCGTGTATTGTTTAAAACTCTCCTCATCTCTCTCAATTTGCACACTCTGTCGTGTGTAATATGAGCAGATCGGGGGGTTTGATATGACGTATCAAAGGCAAGCAGGTTCGCATTTGATTTGCACGTTGGCGCGGCTCGGAGCCGCGGATTCGCTTAACAATTACAACAACGTTATTGCGCTCTCTTCGACTTGATCGATTGCACGACGACTCGGTCTGAGTCGTCAGGAGATACTCCACACAGTGTATTCTCTATAAAAACAATGGACAGATTCTCAATCTGAATCCATAATTTTTCCTTAGGCTGATCAAAAGCAGGTGAAATTACAACACCTCTTATTCGACTGCAAAACCGCAGGTTTCCTCGACAGCTTGGGTCAGTTTGTCCAACATCTTCTGATGGGTGGGATAGTTTTGCGGTATATCGATTCTGTTGAAACAAGTGTGTGCTTTCGGCAAATTCTCGCTCGGAGCGTCGACGGCGTGGATCGTGAATAGCCTCGGACCAGCCGCTCCGGTTGAACCTGAAATTTTAAGTTGGGATTAATGGGGTGATGATAAATGTCTTAATGTCACTCATTCATATTTTAATAAAATATGTGTGCTATTTCTATTTTGATAATATTTATTAGGGAAATAGCAATTATCCATATTAGAAGTAATGTAAAATTGGATAATGTAAGAAATTGTAATTAGAAGACAAATTATAAGTAATTGAAGAAGATTCATCAAATGATTCCACATGCCTTGCAAAGCTTTGAACCCTTGCAACGGGACCCGAGAGCTGCCGGTGACGAATTGCAGCAGTCGCGCTCGCATCTCCTCATTGTAGCTCTCCACGATCTGCCAGAACCACTTAACAACTGGGGTGTCCGGGGTGCAATGCTTTAGCCTCGTGTGGAGCTTCCAGTCGTTGATGTCGATGGTACCTAATCCGCCAATCACAAGCTCCAGTTCGCGCTCGTCGAACGGCCGCAGCAGCTGAGACGGTATCAACTCCAGGAAGCCCTTCTGCAGGGCCAGGAACTGCTGCTCGATGCCTCGCATGAAGCGGTAGTTGACGTACAACCGCACGTACTCCCGCTTGTTTTCGTCGGTCACCGAAACGTCCTTTCCACCTGGTTTCAACTCATGGTGCCTCAGTGCTCCGAAACAGTTGTTTTCCACGGAAAAAGTCGAGTCTATCACGCCATCTATGCTATTGTCTCTGCAAAATTAATCGGGGAATTGATTTAACGATTTCACAGATGAAAAATTGAAATTATTTGAAGATACAGCATTTTATGACCCTAAATATTTCTAAATTTTAGAATAAAAGAAAAATGTATCATCAGCATTCGGGTCTTTTGTAATTTTGGAGATAAGTCTTCTTCTTACAGCATCCAAGTGAGACTTCTGTGCAAATCCGGGTCAACTCCCTCGATGTCGTTGAGAGTGATCCCCTTATTCAGCAGCATTTTGTAAAACGGCGTCGTGAATCCGCCATCTATATGGTGGCCATGGAACACGGCGATTCCCATGATCCGTCCCACGAAGTGGAAATAGGACAGATGCTCCGGGTTAATGCCGGAGTTCGGGTTGATCTGCAGAGTATAGTTGTCGTCGCGGGAGTACTCGAACAATCCGTACTGCGGATTCAGCATCTCGTGGGACAGCAGGTACAGCCATTCTCGCGCGACGCCGCCGTAGTCCAGACCTTCCTCGCCTCGGAACTTCACCATGAGTCGTTTGCGCATGTCCTTCGTGCGCATTTTCATGATCAGTCGGTACGATTCCTGAAACAAGGCAAAGCAGCGATTTACGTCGGCCGATTTAACACTCGAAAATCCTTCGCTGGTTATTTTTACGCCGCTCGTTCAACTTGACATTGCCTCCAAGTACCTCGAATATTTCCTGGCGCGACACTTCCAATCGACAGTGGCCACTCTGCGGCTGCAGTGTATTCAGCTCGGCGCGTAAACACTTGAGCTTTCCCACCAAATCCCGCTTGTACTTGGGAAGCAGCTCACTCTCCATCAGCTCTTTCGGCAGATCTGACACTGTTTGTCCATTTTGCGTGACGTTATTTTCTGCTGTAACAAAGTTGGCGATTTATCGTAGTCATAATATTATATACTTTACAAATTAAATGATTTAAAAAACCATTTTTTTGCCGAAAATGAATGAATTGCAAATGATCAAGGGCACGAGAGACGTTAGACCGTGTGGCCGCGTGTGTCCGTCCGGGGACCTTCTCGAGGTGTGCCTGTTTTCTACTGACGCCCGGAGGATACCTCAAGTCCACCCGAGGTCTGCGGCGGTTAAGCAGTGTTGTCGAGAATCAATTTTCCCCATTTCCACTCCATTCTTTCCTATCCCGTTTTCCTTCCATTCCTAACTCCCATCCATTTTGATTCCCGATATTTTCCGTCGTGGCACGTGGTCACACATACTGAACCCCACCAATTGATATCGATGATGGCAATATAGTCTGTAGCACCTAGTGTGCGCTATATCAGTACTGACGCCAAATAAGGAGAAAGAAGAAGAAGAAGATGCGTTCCGAAAAGCCTTGCATATGTAGTTATATTAGGTTAGGTAGGATTAATTAGGCTCTGTTCATACTCGTAGGATAAAGTAACTTGCGACTTCACAAGGCCCGTAAATATTACATTATATATACCGATAAATATATGACGTAATTTATAAAAGGCACATGTATGGAGTAAGCATAATCATGTACAACAAGTATATATGTAACATTATTTTCTCTTTTTGACAGTAATTTAGTACTAAAAAATTCATACTTTCGGTATTACCGAATGATACGGAGACATAATAAAATTCACTCCAAAATAGGTTTAAAAGCAATACGTTAACATAGTAAAATTCATTTCGAAATAGATATAAAAATGTGTGTGGGCTGATGTAGTATGCATTAAGAAACAGGTTAAATTTTAATAGTTCTAAATGTTACTACATTTAAAAGCATTTTTGTCTGTTTTTCAAAATAAAGTCCACAGTCGTAATACAAATAGTAAACTGTCATCTGAAATCGCGTAAATTTTATTCTTAAATTTCTCTCAGTGCAGTTTTACTATTTTTATGTTTTATTAATTTTACGACAATTATGAAATGATTAAGAATATTATTATGAACATACCATGCACAACAATATATTATCATTGACAGACTTATACATATTTATAATTTTGAGCTATTTTCATTATTTAAAATTTATTTCGTATAGATCATAAAAAATATTATTAACAATTAATATAATGTCGCTTGCATTGAAACCCACAAAAACAACTAAAATAAAACTTTTAAAATAGTAACGCAGATCAGCAGTGTTAGCTTGGGAGTAACCTTACTGTTAGATGCGCGGGACATTGATTATCGATGGTCGGACACTGATGGTCGATGCGCTGTGCGTCGATAGTCAATGTCAATCGCTCAATACCCCGCGCATTGCTCACCAATGCGCAGCACACTGCTGGTTAGTCGCCACGCATTGACTATCAATTCGCTACGCTATTTCTCGAGTGGCGCATTGGCTACCAATGCTCAGGGCATCGGTCACTGAGCATTGAGTTGCCGGTCTGTCCGTGTAATAATAATAATAATATTCTTTATTACAACCTTACAACATACACAATAGCAGCTGATGCAAAAGGCGAGTCAACAGCACAAGGCTAAATAATGACTAACCCGAAAATAAGATGTGTATATATATGTACAATCAAATTGGTTCCGATCCCTTACTCATGTCACCAAAACTATACCCTTTTTTTCCAAATTTTTCCTCAATTTCTTTTCCCTAAAACTCGATTATCGTAAAAATAACATCCAGTATTTTCGTATTCGACCTATGATCAGTTTTCTGCTTGTTTTTATAACAAAACAAAACTATATAATAATTATTATCAAAATCGGAAAGGGTCGGATTTTTTTCCTGATTATGGATAGAATGACCCTCCTACATTAAGGTCGAATCGTTAAGATGCGCCAAGTGCGATGCACTAATAATTCGGCAATACACCTGTGCGCCTTTGAGTCGTGTCCAAAGTTATCGAGCTAATTCTGGGATAACAATCGCAAAAGCGCAGCAAATGTCGAACTTGTGTTTGTTATCGGCTGAAACTTTGGATTGGTCCGTCGAGTTTCATAAAATCAAAATTAAGACAACTTCAGGGGACTCGAAGTTGCCGAAAAATTTTGTTGCAAAAATGTCGACCGCTGAGAGGAAGAAAAAAACTGAGGAAAGAATTCACATGTCGAGAGCTCCGCTAAGGGTGCACTCTAAAAAATATTAGATGACGCATGCATGGAACCCGGTAAACATCAGCTGAAAAGCCGTTCAGTATACGTATGAGAAGATTTCATCTATATGTTAGAAGTAAATCGGGCATAGGCACATATTCTTACGGTTAAAATACATTTCATTAACGTTGCATGGAATCCGGTAACCATAAGGTCTCGAACACAATAAAAGGAATAAGGGAATAAGGACTATGCTCATCTTTTTCTATCAAGTGTATAAGAAAAAGACGAGAATAGTCCTTATTCCCTTATTCCTTTTATTGTGTTCGAGACCTAAGTAGATCGATTCTCAAAGCAGTTATGGTTGTGAATGGCAGAATTTTGACGTGTAAAGGTTAGGGTTTCGAAACAGTGTGTATTGTAAGATATCAAAACTAACAAAATGATAGAATCATTCATTGTAATAATCAACAATTTTAAGTTTTATCTTAATTTTTTGTTTAATTGTCAGATATAACCTCAAAGCATTTCCTCATTGTTCTGTATAATATATGTTTGTAACTATCAAGGGTCGCGGACGCGACCCGACGAGGCAAAGCCCCCCGGAGGGCGGACGTGACACTATATACCGGAGAACGAACGCCAACTGAAGCGTTCTCTCTCCTGCTTGCATTGTTTCAATGCGCGAAGAAGGATGCAAGATGTGAATGCGTCAGAAAATTGTCTCCCTACTAACGCGCCGCCTGGCGGACGCGAGCGGCGAAGGAGAAAATCGGTCTCATTTTAACTACTGCTTGATGAGTGAGATGCTAGATGAGTTTAGGAAACTCCGTCCTTCCGACTAATGTGTCGCTTGACGCGCCGCCTGGCGGACGCGAGCGGCGACGT
>JABFPB010001231.1:0-26873 GCA_022817645.1 Ceratoteleas bidentatus | reverse complement strand
AAGCATCGCCGACCAAAAGCCATGGTAAAATTTTCCACTAAAAACGACATAACGTAACATTTGTTATTTATTGGAATTTTACTTTTTAATGCCAAGTTGTGGGTACAGGGTGGCGTAATTTTACATTTTGCGATATGTGATTCAGGATTAAATTGCAGGAGAAATAAATGTACACGATCATCAATAATGTAGCCGGATAAAAATGAAAAGCGAGGACAGCCACAAACGCAGTAAACTTCGCCACATTCGATATCGATTGTGGTACATTTTAGTTCAATTGTGGTTGTTCGCGACACTCATTTTTCTCGGGACGCTCGCGTTAGTTGTCATATATATTAACTACTGATAAATGTATAATTAAAATCACCGCCAGTGGGAACATTTTTGGCTTGAAAAAAAACTTTGGCTTGATCGTTGAAATTGTACACGTTAAACTTGTTGACAAATGGATTAAAGTGACCACTGTGAGTCACTTCTGTCTTTATGTAAGCTTTAGTACGGATAGGGCTTTCTCTGTCTATCCGCAGACACGAAGAAATCCACGAGATCCCGATAGTGTTTCTATCTTTTCTAGAAAATAATGCAGTGAACTTAAATTTCCGAACAATGTGGGCCAGATATTGTTTCTAAAGAAAATTCGATCAAGATTGGATTCAGTTAGTAATTCTGGTCGTAAAAATTGAATCCTAAATAAAAAACATTAAAAAACTAACTAAAAACACATACTTTTAAGACTCATATCAAGTTAACGATAACGCATAATATACAGCATTAGACTCATGATGGAGTTTTTTGTTGAATTTCAATTTACCACACTTTGTATGTAACGTTTCATTAACGACTGAAAGCAAATTGTACACAGCGAAAGTATGCAATTCTTTTATAGCTTTTGTCGTGCGGTAACTTCTCATTTTCTGGGATATATTATAAGGTGACACCTAACAAATTCGAAATAAATCTTTATCTTTATCTAAACGCTTTATTACCTTAACTTTAGTATCAGATATTCTGCTTAACGAAGAAAAATGCTCATAAAAAATATCACTCTAAGTAAAATCTGATATCCAGTTTATTAGCACAATGTAAACCGAGCATTATAAGATAGTTTCTATACTCTCCTCAGTCTGGCGAAAGTCTGGATGTCAGACTTTATCCAGACTGATGTTCTCCACGCGGGATGAAGAACAAAGTTGATCTAAATATTCTTAAATGCATTAAGATTGATTCGGGATAACAAAAGCGTCCTTTCGCAACGTCTTTATTATGAAATAAATAGGTAACCTTTTGTGCCAAGATGCTAAGCGTTGCAACTCCCTTGTGTGCTACGAAAGTAAAGGAAAAATAACCTATTCAACAGCGAAGTAACGATTTATTCCTATTTGCATTCCAAAGATGCTTTAAAAAGGTGCGATAAAAAAGTTAATTGCATATTGATTTAGAGGTTGTAGTTTTATTTCGCTTTTACTTTTGCACTTGAACTGAATGTTTTTAACTAAGAATGTGACTGAATAAAGTAAACGTACATTTCATTAAGGGCATAAAAACTGTCAGCGTCTTTTAATTAAAAGAATGCACGTATCTATAATTAAATGAATAAAACAGAGAAATCTCATTCTGTCAAATGAAAAATAGCATATATTTTCAGCTGCCTTCCTCCTGAATTAAGTATGTCAACTGCTTTACATCACATTATATTTAATAATGACATAACGTGCATTCATTTGCTTACAGCTACGGCAAATCAAATAATAATTATCGCGGCGGAATTCCCGTTCTAATAATGCAAATGGCTTCTGCTTTTACATCGCGCTTTCATTTTTCGTTTATGTTTTTGCGCCGGCCAAATTGTTTTTCGTTGAAGTAAATATGTGACTGGAATATAAATGAGATGGCGGTACAAATCTGCCGTAATGGTCCACTCGGCAAAAATAGTCCAGTTTAAAGCCGTGTTATTATTTTTTTAATTGACGAATCGAAGTTCGGTGCTCCGATTCATCGGGTATCAGTCAGACTGCGTGATTTCTGCCGCATTAAAAATGTTTGCGAGGCATGTAAAGCGAATTCCGAATTTTCATTTGACTGAAGCGAACGATGCTCGAATGACGAATATGTTTGAAGGGCAAAAATGAATCTGATTAGATTTAGATAGCACGTGAGGGATTGCATATTTGCAGTTTAGATCAGCGACAGAAAAGAATGGCGAGGAGAAAAATGACGGGTGTTATCATGTTCATTTAGGTTACAAAGTTATGTGCACGTTGATTTTAAAATATGGCGTAACATTTACGCGACGCATTTGTTTTGTCGCTGTATCCGTTTAATAAACCTCAAACAGTTGTCAAAATGTCCGCCAGTAATGTATGGTCGTAAAAAACGTGGGTAGAAAGGAATTAGTTGATTTTTCGCCGGAACTATAAGGCAGCAAAGCTCATTTCACGTGAATTGTATGGCAACATTTGATTCTGCGCTGACGGATGGTTTTTGGGGGAGAGGAATATATCACATCATTTATCTACTTGCAATGAATGTTTGACAGACCAGGAGAAACTGCGTATTTTTATATCTTGATTCCGTTTCGGATGTTCATCACTCAATATTTAGATATAAATCGAAATATTGAATGGACCGTGTTACGAGAGGTTTTATTCGCAAATGTTGTAGCAAATTGGATAAGTGAACCGTTAATTTCTTGTATCGACAATGTAATTTGGGAAATTAGATATAAATACTTGTTTCGCGTAGGGTCGTTTTTACATGGAATTTGCTTAAGAAATTCGTTTGTAAAATGGATTGGAAAGGCCGTTAATCTCGAAACGTTATTATTATCAATGAAAAACTGATCACACGGTTAAATTTAGGAAATTGAAAATTGTGAAAATTTTATTCGGTTCTCATATTTATGTTAAAAATTGACGAAGTAAATTTCAGTGAAAACATGTTACACGTTTATTCGCGAAATGAATTATTTCCACGAGAATTGGAATTAAAATATCGCGCAAATTTGACTTACTGAAATTAACGTCAAAACAATTAAACAAAAGCGCTATACGGAATGGAAGTTTTGTGAGAAAACATTTTTTTTATCAGAAAACGTGTATTTTTTTATCAGAAACGTGTAATTTTATTAAAATGTTGCGCATTACCAAATTTTAAAAGCGTTCAATGAACATTCTTTGAAGTTCTCTCTCGCTTTCATTTTTCATACTCTTTTGATTCTGAATTAATTTTTCCAGAAACCCAAATTTTAGAATATTTTTCGATAATTAAAGTTGTAATACAGCGTATTAAATATACCAGGATGATTAATTCTCGGATGACATAAAAGAACTGCAAATGAAAAGAACTATACATGTAAATGAATTGTTAAAATGTGTAACAAATTTTTAAAAATTGACTATTGTGGCATTATTAAGTGTCAAGAGACACGGTAGTTTTGGCCAAGTACAAAAAATGTAAATATTAGACACTACACTCGCTTATCCCGAGTGAACATATATACATTTTTGTATCGAAAAAAGCGACTGATAAATAAATAAATAAATACAAAATTCTCTTTTGTTTTTTTTTATTTTTTTTTGTTTTTATTTGCAGGTAGAATTAGAGTCCTTTTTATTTATAAAATGTAAACATTATTATAAATAGAAGTAATTTAGTTTAGAAGTAATTAAAAAATGATGTAGCAAGATTATTGTTTTTTCAATTTTAACTAAATTATAAATCTTGTTATCATAATCAGATTTAATTGATGCATATTTGCTTCCTCTTTCCCTTGAAATCTTGCTGTCGAAAAATGTTGAGCCGATTTTCTTCTTACATAGCAGACTTGAGTTGTGAAGGTATTAAGAAGATTATTTGACAGTGTACAAATGATCAAAGATCACAAAGTGCAATATTATTAAAAGTACAGAATGATGCGATTGAGAATACAATTGTCAAACTGATGAAAATTAAAAAAAAATGGTAACAGGTCAAATTCAAAGCGATTGTAAAATCTGCAAACATTACATTTTCTTACAATGCCTTCGACATCGTTTTATTTCAGGGAAATAATGTCTTGATAACAATTTACGTTTTTCAGTCATGAACAGCGTAAGATAATTTAATATAATTATCTTCCTGCTGAGATACTGTATAGATTTTACACAAATAATGATGTTAACCTTTGTTCTCACGGCTACATTACAGAAAGATCATTAAATATGAAATAATTATATTTTGTAAAATAAACTTGTTTAGTATAACACCACCTAAAACGCAATTATAACTGCTGTCAAAAGGAAACAGTAAAAAGAAATGTACTATTTAAAAGTAAATTAACAATTTATACTTTTTTTTTAATTCACAATAAAATCTTTTTTTGCAGTATGCACAATGTATGTCAAAGCCTCATATTTCGTCCAATTTGTGCGTAAGTACATCTCAACTCCATTTTAATGTGAAAGTAAACCACGTCGACATCTATTTTTACACTAGAGAATTTGTGCAGTTTCTGTAATGCAATACCGCCTTTCTCAGAACCACGGCAGACTTGTCAAAGAATACGAGATTGACAGCATAAACTGAATGCGAGGATTGACATCACATCATTGAACAGTATCTGTGCCTTCAGCTCCCTATAATGCTACTATTGCAGCTGGCATAGAAACAGACTTACCTAGTTTGATTCAAAAAGTCATTAAGTAAAGGAACATTTTATATAGAAGTCATGCGATAATATGATAAATATTTAAGCTCACTACACCTATAAAAATCTTCATGTTATGTTGAGAAGACTGTAATTTTGAGAAAATCCGTTAACTTAATACAACTTAATTTTATGTTGAAAGGATATATTTTAAACTGAATAGTTTGAATACATTTCGGTATTAAAAATATTCCGTTTATTATGAAAGGATTTAGTTTTGTCGATATATTGAGCG
This sequence comes from Ceratoteleas bidentatus, assembly GCA_022817645.1. NCBI lineage: Eukaryota > Metazoa > Arthropoda > Insecta > Hymenoptera > Scelionidae > Ceratoteleas > Ceratoteleas bidentatus. The sequence continues at coordinate 21,954 of JABFPB010001231.1, read as the reverse complement.
GAAAAACCTTTCATTATGAAACGATTCCTTTCATGATGAAAAGATTGTTTTAAGAGTGTAAATTGCAAATTTAATCATTTGTATGAATGGTCTAAATGGTGCCATTTGAATGTTAAAAAATTTTGATATTCGACATAAAACTTGAAACGTTACAGTTAATCAAGTTTATACTTCGACTTAAATTTCAAATCTGAATCATTTCTACATATATTCTGTCCCACGAGCACGTTTAGGATCACATTCGTAAATTATTATTAACAGTTTTTCCGACATGATCCATTGCATAACAAAAAATTTATTTTCACATTTGGAAATAAAAGTAGACGTTTTTTCGTGTGAGAACGAAGAGAAGAATATAATCGAGATAGGCGATAACATATTGCGCACAGGTAAAAAAGAAGGAATGACGGAAGAACGTGATAAAAATTGCATTGATAAATTTTGTCACGCATATGTGGAAATGTGTAAAAGAAAAATGGACAATATTGCGAAGTAAAAAGTGTACAACAACAATTAAATGAACTAATTTTATTCCACAGTTTTTGCTACGAAAAACCGAGAATATTGACAAATATTTTTACATCAACCATTTTTATGACATTTGTAAAGTCATAAAAATTGTTAATTTCACCGGATTGGTGAACGATAATCAAAAAAAATGTCGAAGAAACTTATTTCAAGTATTCACAAATAAAATATTTTTTGTTCCAAGATCTAATCTTAACATCCATTTCGCCAAGGAATTTTACGATCAGTTTGAGTGCCAAAATAAAATATGAACTCAAACATTATATTCAATTCATTTGATAGAGTTCGCAAATGATAACAATAACGCATTCATAAAATAGATTGGCCGAAACAAGTCAGAATCACTTCGAGCAAGTCGGAAATTGACTTCATATTTCTCCAAGAAATCCAGATTCGACGAGAAAGTAACTTTTTCTTTTTCTTTTTTCTTGCGAAGTAACGTACCAAAAATTTCAGAAAATGATGTAATTTCGCTGTAAGCGTTAACTTAACGATTTATGAGAATCGAACAAAAATACTAGCATTTCTTTATCTTTTTCAAAACAAACGATATTTGTAAAAAAAATTTTAAAAAAAGCAATACATTTATTGTCGAAAGGCCTAATTCGGTATATCTCACGTAGGCGCAGTTAACAGAAGTTCAAAAATGCAGTTTGTGAAAATTTTCCAGGGCAAAGATTGATCCGGATATAAAATTACATCGTAATATCAACAATACCCCATACCTATCGGCTCTGATTGCAGTAAAATAGAATTAAAATTTTCAATGAAATTACCGGTCGTTGTATTTTTGTTGTTATTTGAGAGCAAGATATTGATTAGTTTTATTCATTTGAAACACCGAAACGTACGTAGTTTTGTTCTCTGGAAATTCACCGCTTCAGTTAATCCTGAAAACAGCGGATCGGATTCGTTAATGAACGACATTTTTGGAATAACAAAACGTAGGTACGTTTCGTTGTATTGAGTTCCAGCGTCGTACAGTGCTTCGCAAACAGATTCAGAAGAATATCCGAATGCCCCTTCTTCTCTTTTGTGGCAAACGTAACATTATTGTAAAATGGTTTTTGTTGTTCGGTGCAACAAGTGCGAGTATAAATGTCACGTAAAATGGCCTATCCTCCTTTGCTGCTGCTGCTTAATTGTGTGAGGCTTTGAGCAAAATCGAGTGAAAATATCATGCTTAATGTATAGATGGAATTCACTTTGAATAATCGGAATTGAAAAATTTCCAGTTTATTAAACCCAGTTTTTGACGTACGATATAAATGAAAATAATTACATAGTATTGCAAAGTTTGATTTTTTTGTACGTCAGTTCTCTTCACGTTTAACTGGTTCATTTTTATCGAGAACGAAGGAAAATCAATTTTATAATTATACTGATTTGGCCAGGATATTAATTTTACGCTGTTTTAAGCTTTATTTTTACGTTTGAGTTTGTAATTGCTGGATATGATTTATGAATAACCAATAAACGTTTGTCGTCCACCTCTTACACAATTAGTAAAGATACAGATCCGTCGTTGAAAAATGGCTTTTACCACTATTTTCAAATAAAAACAGATTTTTTGTAATTGTATCTTCTTTTTCCGAAAGAGTCCTCACTGGAAAAATTCTAAATTAACCAAGACTGAATAAGGGGTATACGACGAATGTTAAAAACAATTTTTGCTCATGCAGAGCAAACATTGAATAAAATGAAATAAAGCCTAAAATCTCATAAAATTAATATCTTGGCCGTAAAGCCAATTTATAACATTTATTTTTTTTCTCTTTAGGTGGTTCAAAATGAACCAATGCACCATAGACAGAACACACAAAAATCGTGTTGAACGTGGTTTTTTACGCGTTTCTTATAGATGACATTTTACAAATTATCTGAATACATTATTTATGCACTAAATTCTTTTCCTATTTTTAAAACTCCAGTTGTGATTAAATGATCGTCTGTCGTGATAGAATTATTTTAAATTCCTGTTACATTAAAATGCTTATTCGTCTGTGGAAAATTGAAGCTAAATCGCTGAGCGAAAAATGACATACGATTGTAACAGATTTGATGGTTGACGTTGTGACAAGAAAAGGGATAAAAACAGATTCAAGACCAGCTTGTGGATAGGGAGAAAAATAGTTACTAGATTAGAGTAGGCTTTGGGGAGCTGTTTCAGCTGAGAGTGATTGATCAAACTTGGCCAAAAACATTTTCCTGCTTGAATAAAAAGTAAAATATCTTTGAATCTACATTGGACAGTAAGCTTTAACACGGTGTTATATTGTCTTTTTAGAAAACGCTTAATTCATAACTGTTGATATTTATTATTTATGAGGGATATTTCAAAATCTGAAATATATGTAAATTTAAAAAGTCGTTATTCATAAAAAATTAAATCCAACATGTTACACCGTCGTTATTTATAAATGTGTAATGAGAAAATAATTCACTAGAATATTAGAATATATTTTTTGAACAGTATACAGTAATTCAGTAATACAGTTTTTTTAAAATGTTTTTCAAAAAAATACTGTATACATTTAAATATTTGAACAAATATATAATTATGAAAAATGTTTAATTATCGATATTCGTTGATTAATTAATTTCTAGTTAAAATATAGCCGAAACAGTTAACACATTATTTGAATGTGACTGTGACTGTAAGCACGACTGATGTAGACAATGAATTGACCATTACTGACAATCACATTGTCTCAGCGTAATGTATACAAAAACGTCAATAGATTCAGCTACATTAAACACACTAGGTTATCCGAAATGATTTACGTATATAGCCGATATTAAGATGGATAGATATATGATATTCTGGATGAGGATATGATAGATAAACGTGAATGATTATGCTTACAGTACACCCTGTGACAGGCAATTCAGAAAAATTATGAAGGAGTTGTTCTATATTTTTTCTCAAAATTCTGTACATTTCAACTCAAATATTATAAATGTTTTTAACTTGTGACATATTTTATAATTTGAAAGTAGTCTATTATAAAACATATTCCAAAAATAACAATACCAAACAAACTGATATCAATAACAATTAACAACATCCTTCATATGTTCTCTAATTCCGCTTCAGTCTGGGCAAAAAACAATGATGTCCTTCAAATTGAGTTGACCTGGCTCAACTTCAAGCAATCTTTTAAGGTTACAAACCAGGTCAGGATCGTCAAGAAAATGCACTTTTGATGCAAATGAATAGTACTTTGAGAGTGTAGGTACATATTCCTTTATCATTTTGATATTTTCAAGTTCTACACGTCACATCTGCAATCTTCCGACACGTAACGTTAGGAAACGTTTATAATCCGACTTCCATTTTACTATCAACCCTTACTATCAACCCTTCAAGAAAGATTCTGCATCCCATTCAAACGCTCCGGAGCCATCGCCTACTAAACATTCCATTACCCAATTCCTGTCTATTTCGAACCCCAAAAACGTCAGAATACAGCAAAAAATTATTCATAAGCACCTTAACGATTATCATTCGCACGTTTCCTTAATCGTTTCTTCACCGGAAGTCTCAATGAGTTGACTCTGTCGCTGATTAGGACGTTTACCTTGCTGATTAAAAATAAAGCGCAAGTAAAACAGCTGAGCGCGCTGATTCATCGTCCCATTATGCGTGCGGAATTGGTACACCGCAGTTCTTAACTCGTATATATGCAAATTGATACATGGAACAGTGATCCGCCACCATACGAAGGTCGCGAATTTCGATAAACGCGACATCTTTGAACGTCTGAATATTGACATTACCTGTTAGCAAACTCAAATATACAGTTTGATACATTAAGCACTTCCAATGTAATCTACACCAAGCGAAAGTCAACATTTGTTATAACATTGACAAAATAGCGCGTTGAGTGTCTCGCCAACTTTTTATTGCTCCCAACGACAAACATTCGCGAACGAATCTCCGACCCCCTCTCCGCCGGCGACGAAATTCACGAATATGAAACCGTAAATGTCGTATTTAATATCTCACGCGAGACAAAGAAACGTCAAAATGAAACCCCGTCGAAGTACGCGCAGCATAAAATATAACGGTATCAATTTTTACACAAGTTTTGCCTCATTTTACGCGATATATGCCACGGAATTTCGTCGTAAAGTAAATAAATCTGACAAGGTGGCGAGTCATAAAAAGCGAGGAAATTCCAGTCTACGTACGACGTCGCGACGTTAGACGCGACTGCAATCAAATCCCATAAACCGTGACGGAACCGGCGTGAATTAATAACCGGTTCGCGGCAGCGTTCATGCATGCTAATTAAAACTAGTTATTGTGGAGTCGCGGACACGCCGATTAAAAATATAGCGATCTTTCACTTATTTAAGCGAGATTCATGGCGGACAGCGGAAAATGGTTTGTTTATTAACACGCGGTTAAGGGAAACAGGGTTCCGTTGCTTCCGACATGAGCCTGATAAATATTGCATCGACAGCACGATGCCTCAAAGGCAGAAAAATCCATAGTTAAGATCGGCTATCCTGTTTAGTTCAGTAACTCACGGGATATTGATTTACACCAATTACGGGTGTTTGATTAACGACATAATAGGAGCCGAGCTTTTTCGCGCGGATTTGAACTCCGCCGTGACAGGCGCTGGAAGAAAACAGCGGCGTCGTTAAGGTGGGATAATTGAAACCGGGACCAAAATGTTTCGCTAATCAACGTGTCCCCGTTTCGCGGTTGGATCTGTTCCCGATTTTTCGCCGAGCACAAAGAGCCCGGGGAGCCAATCATGGAATCACACAAGTGATTCATTTGCCCCGAAAACATCACTTTTCCATTTCGCAAAGAAACACAGAACAAAACTGAAGCTCCGGTTAAATCATTTTCCACATTGCAAAACTACAACAGCCGTCGAACTTTCAAACCTTTTTGGGAAATCCGAACTGTTTCGATCCATGACAAGTGATTTAGCGAGTCGTATAGCGTTGGAAGACATGAACATGATTAATGTCACACTGTATATTATTACAATAAAATTTATCGCACTGCAAGATCGGGAATTACTGGGCTTGATAGCTGCCGAGAATTAATCACCGAAGTGTCGCGTATAAATAAAAATCAAGCGAAAAGCTGTCTATTCATTGAAGCCGGTTCCTCCCACCGACGTAAGTGAAAAAAAACCACTTCGTGTCCAACTGTCTGTGAAATGCACGTCTGACTATTCACGCTGATTATTACTTACACCGTACCGTTCCCATAAAACATTCATGGTATTTCCCCCCACTGGTTCTCTCTCCAAACTATACACGGAAACTTGTTATTACAGTAACGAATGGCGAATAACATTCAAGTTGTTGATCTCACGTCTTACATTGAATCCATGAAGAACGTCCCAAAAAATGCGTCCCCCCGAAATCACCGGCGCCTGAACTAACACACCGCCGACACTTCCTCCAAAGCGCCACTCCACAATCTCTTCCAGCAAATGAGTAGACTCATTTTGCGCTATTTATAATGATTACATGACAGACGACGTGATTACCCGGCAAAAAAGAGCGCGACGCCATAATGCTCGCAAACAATCCGACGCGGACGACCGAGTATCGGGTCGTCCCGATGATTGCGGCATTAATCACGAACGGAAACACGTAACAAGTGACAGACGGATCGGCCGGGGAACAACACCTTCGCGGCGGGGCTCGAACTCCGCCAAGTCCGGGCAAACAACTCGAATAAATTTCAATCTGCCGGGTCCCGAAAACTTGGCGCAGTCGAAATTTACGAGGCCGTCCCGGCGGCGGAATGCCCTCGCCCGAATGTTTTTACACCCCATAAGCCAAAACGAATTCCGGCGGGGGGGAGCGGCTTGGCATACGTCAGGATTGCGTTCGCCACGTAACTCATCGCCTTTTAAATTTCGCAGACCTCTCCTCGAGTCGTCATGGAAGTCCTAGCCTGAAGAAGCAAAGGTGCCGAATGGAAATCGGACCATTTGGTCAAACTTCAGATCTCAACCTGGTGGGATTGCATACTGTATGATTTTATAACCTAGCTGGTGTATACCCAATCACGAACTGCCATTGTTAGCTTAGATTGAAGTCTGATTTCCTCATCAGACTTCGACCTAAACCTGGTAAAAAATTCCCATTTACAATGATTTGCAACCTGGGCGATTATCTTGATTATTATCTCAACCTGGATCCCTGGTAAATTGATTTTGAAATCTCGTTGATATAATCCCGCCAACTCTCAAAATCATTTCCTCATCTAACTTCGACCTAAACCTGGTCAGAAAGTCCCACACTGATTTACAACCTGGCTAAAATATATCCTACCATCAACTCTCCCTCCTACCCTCTTACTACCATCTTTAACCATTATCCCATCTGCCTTCGATCTAACCCTAACCTGAAGGTCCCACTTACATTGACTTTCTAACCCTCTTCATACTCCCGCCAGCTCTTATTGTTCTCCTCTCTCTTCCCTCCCATCCTTCAGGGCTCAACGTCCTGATCCATCGACATTCATACATCCGACCGACTGCCGGCGTCTGAACGGGCAATCGCGCCGATCCGCAATCCAATCAACCTACCTCAGTCGGCGTTCGCCGCACGTGCGTGAGCCGGGACCCTGGTTCCGGCGAACCAACTCGTGTAGGTCGATAAGGGCTCCGACACTGCGAGAATGTGAAAAGGCACGACGAGTGCCGGGGGTGAGGGGGAGCACACAGGGGAGCACAAAAGCGGCGACGCACTGAGGCAGCAGCCTGGAGCCGTCACACCCCACAAGTAGTACGTATCAACGACTGTTCCGACACTCGTTTAAACCCCGATTCAGGGTGGCGAAATGATCACGCGGAAGACGCGACCGGGAAACCAGCTCGGGGGCTCCACGTGACGCACCTAAGCACCGCACAGTGTGAACCCTTGGGGGGGCGGTCGGGTTCAGTCGCCAGAGTGCACATGTGGGTGGGTCTGAGCTCGCGCGGGCGCGCACGCCCGGGTCCCGGTGTGTATCCCTATGTCACCCTGTCCGTGTGACCGTTGAGGGAACCACTCACTCCCAGTCTCTCTCTCCCTCTCTCTCGCTCTCTCTTTTTTGAGCTGGAGCCCAGCGACTCCACGTGACGCGCGGCGCCGTGTTCGACGGCCCGACAACCGTGGCACGTACTGCTCGTGGCTCGGAGTCGTTGGCTTTGCAGGGACGACGAACTCCCACTCTGGAGCTCGTCGGCGACGTTCCTCGCGTGACGACGAGACGCCGGCGACGGCGCACTAGAGCCGCAGCGCCGCCCGCCGCCGCCGCGGCCCCGGGCTACCCGACGCTCTCTCCGTGCCACGGCGCAAACCTAGTGCCCGTTCCGGGAGAGTGTCGCAAGGTACACGGGAACACTATGGAGGTCTTTCATTATGTACACCACGTTTTTGCGCGGCTACGCAAATGAGGCTCTTTCTTTTCGTCGCGCCGGGTGAAGTCGGGGTGGGGGTGCCGCTTGATGACGAGTGTATGTCGCGGGGTGGTTTTGATTCGGCCGTCTTGGGCGGGGAAAGGGGCAAGGTAATATTTGACGGGGCGGCGTGCCCGCGGAAGATTGCCGAGGGGCTGGACGGAGAGAGCGCTGGTGGGAATTGGTAAGGGGCATGTTCGGGGTATCGGCGAGTCGGCGCTGCGAATTTAGAGTGGCTTTTTTCGTGGCTGCTTTAGCGCCGCGAAAGTGTTTCACATTGATTTCCGGCGTGCGTTATGTATAAGGGGCTCTTTATTTCGTCGTAATGGCGCGATGCTGGGATGACGAGGGGTGGCTGAATTGGGTTATTTGGATTCTTGGGATGAATGAGGTGTGATTTCGCAATTGTTTGCCGCCGGCATTTGAGTAATGCGCGGGTGGGATGATTTAAAGAAAGTCGCCGCGCTTCATAACGGTTTACGCGTTTTATCACCCGGGAGAAATTAAAATTATCGCTCATGGGGATAGGAAGCCGGGGATATTTAGGGTATGCAGAGCGCAAATAGCAAAGCCTTAATTGCAATTTCGGAGCTCGCGATTGCACGTTTTAATTCATTTTGCTGTTGATAATCGCGCGGTGATCGGTGTGCGACATTTTGTTGTCGAGTGTCAATTAGGCTTCGATTATTAGTAAATGTGAAACGATGTGTAAGGTTGTTTTAATTATGGAGCTATTTTACGGGTTTTCGATTTAGGTATGGGAAAAGTAGTCGAAGTGATCGGTTAGTTGGTAAGGAATAGCTGGAATCAAATGATTATTCATCGGCCGTTAACTCGTAAACAAGTTGACTAGGTCAAGTGATTTGCGTAAAGGATGTGTAAAAAACCAGATACTTGTTTGGAGATAAAATAAATTTTGCAATTTTATGTAAATGGGATTGCTGTTTTTATCAAAGATTCAGAATTAATCGAGGTGGCAAGAACTTTTTTCGAGTCATTCAATAACAGTCGATTTCTTGTACATTCAGGCCACTTGTAATTTGACGAAAAAAATTGATTTGTTTAACAATGTCTAATACAAATTTTTTCAAAACGGAACGTGCTTTCGAATATATGCTCCGTAATTTGTAATTTTCTACAAACATTTTATTTGCAATCCTACATTTTTCTCAATTACGCTCCATTGAAAATCATTTTCAATAGAGGAATATTTTTTTACGGACAGCGATTTCAACGAAATTGCTGTCCGTATTATTGGAATCCAAAATATAAAGAAACAAAATACAATATTAATTCAATTTAGAGCAGCATCACGAAAAATAAATTACCGTACTCTAATAATATAGCAAGTATTGCAATTTCTTTCGATCCCTGCAATTGTATAGTAAACAAATATCCGAGATACATTGTAAAATACCTATTTTATATAGATAAGATGATATTGCACCTCGAACTTGAATACATATAGTGTGTTGATGTTCAGTATCACGGTCATATATTTTCAAAAATAAGTTTATATTGATACAACATTTGTTCGCGCAATAAAAGAAGTTATTTAGCTTCGGAACAGGTGTATGCTGTGTGTATTTTTATCTTATTTACTTGCCCGTACTCCCGATCTTTGTGTCTCGAAATAAAAATTGTATTCTTCTCTCGAAAATCGTTCATTACTACTTTCTCGCGCTTATCAAACAATCAATTTTGTTCCGCAAAAAAAATATAAGCGAAATGTTGCTTCGCTTATTTTAATTTCCATATTAATATGGCTGTGCGCAAAAGTAATCACTTGTAAAGATAAAAAAGACAAATTGTGCATTATAAATCCTCGGAATAAAAACTGGAAGTGAAAAAAAAACAAATTCTGGATAAACTTCCAGGTTTAATTCGTTTAAATTAAGTCAACTGTTTAATTCTATAATAATTCTACATCAGGTCGTAAAACTGGAAATTTCCTTTACTTGAAATAAATGCTTTGTTGGCATTTGCCTCTAAAATAAACGACACTTTATTGCACGATCCTGATTAGTATAAGTAGAATGTAGTTAAGTGTTAACATGGGCAGAACTAAATAACATGTCGTAATCCGGTTCAAGAAAACTTTAGCTGCATATGTCGAGTAATAATGAAGAGTTTATTACTTCGTTTGATAAACTATTGATGAGTTTATAAAAGCTGAAATTTAACATCAGTTTTAGTAACTATCCGTAAATTACATTATTGAATAAGATAAATCACAGTTTTTTAATTAAGGAAAATTTATTTCGCCTTAGCACAATTGAAGCCTTAATTAATGTATAAAGTTTCGGAAATAAAAATATTTTTTATATTTATGTTTGAAGTTTCATATCGTGATAAAATTATTGTAAAAGTAACGTTTCAATTGAAATTACATCATATCGAGATTATAGTTTATAATATCATTCAACCCAATATTCTATATAATTTTGTGTACTAAATCATTAATTCAATATCCAGTTTCAGAGATATCGCTATGTAAGTTCACCAATACATGAATCCTATTATTGTACGAAAGATAAGACTTGCTTACGTGTGCTATAGAAATAATATTTACGAAATTCCATAATAGTAATATTTATTGAATGTAAGCATGTTTCAGTTGTAAATTATAATACCTTTAAAACACCTACATTTTATGCTTATTAAATTTACAAATACTTATTTCACTCTCAAAGACGCTTATGCAAACATATATTCATGCGTCTACACAACATCACCAAACGAAATTATCGTAACTTAATATTTCTAATTATGCCTGTAAACTAGGGTTATGATTAATGCTGATGAATTTTATTTTATAAGTAAGTGATTATGTAAATGCATCCTACGCAATCTGATTATCGTAACTGTACACGGTAATATGATAATAACTATGTGAGTTAATGTCAAACAAGATTATTTGTATAATCCAACGGAGAAGTTCATACTACTTCTATTGACAATTAAAGCATTCGAGCTTATTTGAACGTGATGCAAAATTGTCTTACAAATGTTTTTCGAGACATTCGAAATGTTGAACCTCAGTAATACCGAGTATAACATATACCTTAATCAAGTTGCATTATATTTCGCCTACAAAACTGACAGCAAGCAAATTATTTGCCCGTAAAATTCGTAATCCTTTTTACGGCGCAATATTACGGCTTTGCGACATCTTCACGAAGCATACTTTACTAAAAAAATGACGCACTTCCGCGTAAACTTCACTTTTTCCGACATCGCCGTATTAAAACTAATAAAATATTTATAATCTATAATACTTTGTAATCGCATTACGATAATGCCACATTAAACCTCTAAAACTTCGCTAAGTGTTTACCTTCATCTCCGAGGGAAAAAAAGTTGAAAACTTTGTGTTTTTCTCCACTGTCGCCGCACTTAAGAAACACGGACCGAGGAACATTTGTTGAAATAACTCGCGTACTTTTGAAATTTAAATGAACGGAATTATAAATTTCAAGCCCCTCGCGAATTTCGTCGTCTTCGAATTATGCTCACCTTGGGTAAATAAAACTATAAATAACCGTATTTAAATAATTAAAGAGCAAAACGACAGCAAACAATTGGCATCTTCGTCCCGCAAATCGTACCACGTTTGCGCGATTACTATTCGACGCTGTACATTCGCAGAAAAATGAAAAATGAAATCGAAAATGCTCGAATTAAATAATAGATACCATCGAATCGCGCGGAAAACTTGTTTAATTAGCACGTCGTTCTGATAGACCGTATCTTTATTAGCATACACGGAGGGAAAAATTGCATAAAAAAGTGCTATATTTTATAGTAATTCGAGGACGAAGCTTCCAAAACAGTATAAACTCCTATATTTTGCTGTAAATTGTGATAAATTCCTAGTAAAAACTGCTTTTCAGCAAGGTCAAATAATGATGTAAACAAATGATGCGCTGATTCAAACAAAATAAAGGTCGAATGCTTCGAATGTTAACTTTGCCGGCGGTGAAGGGAAGAGTCTCCAGCTGCAAACCTCAAGATCGCGGGTTCGAGACTCTGTGTGGAAAATGTTTTTTTAAGAAATAGAATTTTCTTACTATAAAAATATAGTAATTTGAACTGAAAATAGTACGAGAAAATTATGAGAAATACAGGTACCAAATACTAAGAGAGGAAGCTTCGTCCTCGGAATGCTATATAATATAGTAATAATTAAGACAACTTTCTCTCCGTCTATCCACTCGGCTGACTATATATTGATTATCACCCCCGTGTAAATCTCTGCTTATTGTCGCGGAAGCTTCTCACGTACTAAAAATTTGAGCGTCGTTAAATGAACAGTGCCAGCTGGCCGAAACGCCTGTGTATCGGAGGCGACGCTTTTTCAAAATGAAACATTCAGAATCCAGCTTGGCACCGGCGCGCCATGTTCCCTACTGTCGAAAAAACATTGCTATAAGCCACGAGTAAAAATGTAAACAAATTCCGCCAGATATACAATAATTTGAGAAAAAGGTAAGCACTGTGCCTTCGTAATCGATACGTTACTTCGCCGTATTAACTGATCTCCTAAAATGCAATGAAACCAGCGGAAGATTTATTCAGCTGTAAAGTCTGGACGGCTTAATAAATAAGCAAGCCACATCGACTTAAGCGGGCACGTGTTTGGCGCGCAAAAATGCGCAACGTACGCATTTACTCGGACCCACATACACACATAAACACACACATACACACACGCACCGACTCCCACACGAGACTCGCGTTCTCCGTGCACTCATCTGCCCTTCGGCGACTTCCGCTCTTCCCGTCATATTGCTCTCTTTTTTCTTTCGTTACCTGGAATCGATCCAGGAGTGGAGTGTCTAGAATTCGCCCGCACACAGCTCCACAGCAGCGTATACGCACGGAGAGAAAAATTGCGTCACATTTTACTATATTATATAGTTATCCGAAGACGGGGCTTTCGTTTCTAGTGGAAAGTACTTTATTTGAATATCTTCTTCAAACTACTCTTTCGTAGAAAACGTCTATAAGTACAAGCAAGAAGGTCTATAGGTTGAATCAAAACACGCAAAGTCAACGCGGGTTACTTTCAGTCTAAATGATATATTTGTAGCAAAAATTGAAACTAAATACAGGTTCGAACGGGGTAAAAAAATGGTAAAACAGGGTAAAAAAATACAAAGTGTGGTAAAAATGATCAGTTGCAAAATTGGTGAAGCATTTTCTTACATATTTATGTTTCGTAGACAGATTAGTGTTTAAACTTAATTTTAATTAATTAACACATTTTTTCATCTTTTTTTATATTTTCTAAAAGTAAAAACCGGCAATACTAATTCGTAAAATCTGCAAGAATTCATACGCATTACGAGATATATCGTAAAAGGTGCAGAAAGAATTTATATTCAGCTTTGTATATCTCGTAAAGTGTACGCATTCTTATTTAATTAAAAAATTTTTATACGAATAACGAATTACTAAATTTTTATTATAATTTATAATTATACAAAAATTGAAGAATTCGTAGTATCCGCAATATGTCTATATAATTACTACATTATTACACAGTACACACTACCAAATTTTTTCTCTCAGTGTGCATACACCCATATACGTCCAAAATCTCGCGTACTTTATATTCGTCGACGGCGAGCGTCGTCCGTATTTGCGTTGAAGAACAAATGTGGACAGAGCGAAGCTGCGCGAGTATGCCGCGCACTCGCGCACTACTTAACTCCCGGCAAATCCGGTGCTTGCACTCGAATAGGTGTTGTTCTCGGGGACGACGTCTATGGTACTAGTCGGGTTAAGTACGATACGAGATTAATCGACTGAGAGCTCCTGCGTTTTGCCGCTGTGATTTCGATCGCCGCAACATTTTCGGAGTTAGTTATTTAATTCGATCATGGGGATACTGTGATATGGAGCAGGTATTTCAATGGGAATAGCTCTTGATGAAGAAGTACTTTCTTAATTTTGATAAATTATAGGATTAATTGATAGGTATTAATTAATTGTTGTTGTCAGTAGATGATTAAGTGGTCACGAGTCGAGAGTTGAAGGTGTAATGTCATGTTAAATTTTTGAAATGTGAAGCATCCCCGTATTAATTTTGGCGAAAGTTGTAAAATCAATTTGGATTATTAATTTTGCGGCGGTTTGATTGAGACATCTCTCAAGGACATTCTTTTTTTTGGAAGATGTCTGTGGTTTTAGATGTTGATCGACTAAGTAATTATTTCACAATAAAAAAGTAGCTAAAGTGTTTTTCAAATAATTAATATCGAATTTTAACACTGTAACTGTAAAACAGTATAGTTAGTAAATTTTCATTGTGTTCCATTTTCGTTTATAGCTTTTCCCCCAAAAATTTAGTTAAACAAAATAATTTCTTCAAATGATACTTTTATACCAATTCACGAATCAATTGCAATTATACTGAAGACGTAATGACAAAGTTTCCACCGCCAGAGTTGGATTCGTTTGGGACAAATGAATATTGGCGATTGATTGAATGACATTGTGAATATCACTGCGAGTTGACAGTCAGTCATAAAATATAATTGTATAATTTGGACATATTTCCGATACTAGTCGAACTTGTTGCGCAATTCGAATCGAAAGTTGCAACAAATCAGAGTTTTTAGAGTGATATGACAAGTCTTTGGACTCCTGATATCCAAATGCTTACTCGGGGATGTACATATAAAGTGAGATTGATTCGAGTCTTGTAAAGGGTAGAGATTCTGGAAAGGGATCTCGATGTTTGGTTGGTGAAATACTTTGAGGTTGCAAAACATTAAGGGAAATTTGAATATTGTAGAAAGCGTCAAGAATGAAATGCTTGATTAGATGCAAACTATGTCAAAGCAATTTTCGAATGATTCAAATTTTCACGAAATGTTGTTTCTTCAGATATGAAAGAAATATTGCAACATTCCAATTTAATGTAGTGTTGTTAAAGTTATATGAAACTTGTTTGTCGCATGTAAAAAAAGTGGGTATAAAAATCGGTATGGAAGCAACATGTTTATTATTTGTTTTCAATTATAAATGTCTTACTTGAAATAATTGTTATTGTTTTACATTTGCTGTAAATTACAATTAATAGCAAAATTCTATTAAAACTGAAACATTTTACTAGAATTTTGCTGTTATTTTTAACAGCAAAATTCTAGTTTTTATTTCTAACAATTTCTCGTTAGTTACGGATATTTCTCGAAATTGACTCAAAATTTCTTTGAATGTCCCCGAAAATTATTGGAAATTCAGGGAATTTCCGAGGAAATTCTTGGAATTCCTTTCGACAAAATCCTTGTAAACTTAAACAACCATTGCGTCCTAGAGCTCTGCTCCCAAGCATTAAACTTGCAGCGGTTCGAGCATAAAAGGACCACTTTAGATGCACGTATGATAAAAAAACACTTATCCGAATTACCAGAGTTTAATTACGTAAACTCATCACGAATCCGCATCCTAAAAAAACGTTTGTACTACGACCTTACCAGCGTAATTAGATGTCCTTATAATTACCATTTAAGTGGACTTTATTAAACGCTTTTCGATCGGTTGTCTTGATTGTCAATTAAAGCAATTTATGGTAATTCCTAGCAAGCGTTGACATAAATTTTGCACGAGGCCACATTAAGCTAAGCAGCAAAATTGCGCTCCGTCCTGCATTATGCGGAATTAAAACTGAATGATTGGATTAAATCGAATCTCCCGTCAGAATTATCAAAATGTTGATTCGCCGATCTTCGCTGCCGGAAAGTAGCATACGTCGCACACACGCGATCCCGAGGAATATGCGACACATTATAGGCGCCCAATTTTCTGAAACGGTGCCTGCGGAGGATAGATAAGTACTTGATACAATAAATAGGCAAATCTATGTCGCGCAAAGCGTTGTTACTCTATGCACATAATTTACCTCGCTCGATACACTTGAGTCGAGAACAAGCTGCGAATTAAATACGTCAGTCATAAGCATGTGCTAATATACCGCAGCGATACACAGCGAAGGCACCGCAGAACAGCGGAGCGCAGTCTTCGAACAATAATGTTTGAATTATTGAAGTAGCATAAAACAGTCTTGATTATGATTAATATTTTCATAAAGCAATGCGCACGATAATATATTATGTAATATACGTCCACGAAGCACAAATAATACAAGATTCGAGATATGCAGTACACGATGCGTTCCCTGAATGGAAATATAAATTTCAGTCTATTACATCGTGGTGTGTTTAAGTAATTATTTTCGAAATTTATATGATCAATATATTACGGCTTTGTAGCAAATTTTTAAACGTTTTTTTGATAAAATTCGGGCGCGCAAAATGATGTTTAATGCACCAGCGGTGATTTATTAAGTCGTTTATCGTTTAGTTCGTTCGAATGGGTATTTAGTGGGGATTTAAAGTCATTTACGAAAAAACTGGGCTTTTTAAATAAATGTGGCAGTAGAGATTAGTTATGAGGTATAATGCAGAATTAAATGTTCGAATATTACGGATGGGATAGTCAGAGTCGATTCACTTTACTGAAACAATGAAACTGTTGTTATGATTCTGTTTATTAAACATATTTTGTTTTCCTGTGCAGTTATGATATTATGGCACATTTTGAAGTGTAGTCGATTAAATTTCATATCGACATATAAATACCATCATTCCTTTCTCTGAAAACTGTTTAAAAATCGTCTTATATGATCCAGATTCCTTGGTTTTTAAGCTAAAACCCACACTTTTTGTATACATTTTTAACGCACCAAATTTGTGAACCATACCACTTTAGTATCGTTTCAGTGTGAGACATTACTCAAAATTAAAGTGATTAAAAAATAATGGACAGAAAAACGATTTTTCATACCTCGAAAACGTCAGATTATATGACCCTCAAATGAAAACACTACTTCTGAAAACAGTTGTGATGTCTTTTATATTACTTAATACAATTTTAATAAACATTCCTCGCCTTAAAACCTACTTTTCAATTACCCATTCCAACACTTAGATAATGCTTCATTGTAGATTCGCTGTAGGCTTTGTCTGTGCCGAATAAAAGCATTCGGTACCAGCCGTTAAATGGCTTATTTGCCTCACCAGAAATCATAATTATGACAAACGCATTTTTACTGACGTTCGCGCGGTGAAGAAAAATGTTTCGCGAAAGTGCAAGTAAAACTAGCCTGATTTGTCAAGAAAAACTCCTTCATTGTTAGAGATATGACGCGGGTCGTTAGACAGTTAATGTCGCTCATGAATTTTGATTATGTCGCCACGAATATTGCTCGCTCCTGACAGAGCTAACGCATTCAATGTAGATAGCATATCTAACAGCCATGTTGCTCATGTTCTTAAGCTTGCATTCGCTTTTACCTTTCATTTTACGAACCAACAATAAGTTCTCTTCAATCTTTTGTTGAATTCGGGACACGGCAAAAAGCAGCTTTCTTTACTCTCGTTATTTCCCTCCCTCTTTTGGTAACAAGAGCGGAAAAAAGGAAGATGACCGCTGCGAAATCACCCCTTATTCCGTATCAGAAATTGTAAGCAAATTATATTTCATCGCAAAGTGAAAGTAATGCGCGACGTTATACTTATTACGCCGAATAAACTATCTTACTTTAAGCTCTCAGCTCTCAGACTCAAATCAAATTAAAGTGTTATTTAAATGTATCCGGAAGTTTGAACTTGGCGCTTTGTAATTTCAAGCAAATGTGGAATAACCTGTCCGTTAGTTATGTATTTATGTGATAGATCGCGTAAACTTCTGCTCATATGCATTCATATTACTTCAATTAACTGTACTGTGATATAAATTTCATTACAAGTAATGAAATACATTATTTACTTCGCTTTTTGTACTTCTAGGATCTTATCGTGGGAGATATTCTTTACTACTTCGGGACTTATTGATGCATCGGTCAGAATGATCGACTTTGAGGGAAGTGGTTACGTTAAAGAAACTGACTCCAATCCATGGTCGCAGTAGCAAACCAACGAGCCAAGGATTTTTTCAGAAACTTTTTTCGCTTAAGTAATTTGACTTAAGTGAATTAGCTAATAAGCAGTGCGAAATGTATTTTGGTAACATTTTAGGTTATATGTTTTAGGTTACAATTACACTGCAGGTTATAAGTTTTCGACCAGCAATTCCATAAGGAAATGCACCTTTTAATTGATGATCAAGTAATACAAACTGTGTTCAAAATCTTGTTTAAACAAAAAGTAAGTTGTTCTTCAATCTGGGCAGACTGAAGTTTCTATATTGAAAACTGTCGGGCTGATTAGTCAAAGAACGGAAATGCAATTTTGCGTTATACGGAAGACATTTTGCTTTACAATTTTAGTGTAGTTTTAAGTGCTAAAAGTTTTTGTTCCGCCCTCTTAATTCGAATATGAAAATAAGCTAAATTACGCGATGTTTTTTTTTCACATCATCCTACTCATTCGCGATGTCTGGATGGCGCAAGAATATGTTCGTATAATTTAAATGGGACAAATGAAACCGTACTTCCTTTGTTCGGCATAGCAGTCTTTGAAACCGGTATTTCGTGTGGTAAAAAGAGTAGTGTGTGGAAAACTGAGTTTGTAAGTATATCATGCAAAATGTTACAAAGCACAAGAAGATCCTGCACAGAAACAAACGAAACTGGCAAAGCTTCCTTCTCCTGACTTCAAGAACGGTGAGCACCGCCATTTTCGCCTGCAGCACATATCATTTGCACGGAACATTCTGGTATATAAGCTTTAGAAACAACCTTTATCATCCAATTTTAATTACAATATCACCATACCAGGTGTAATCTAGGCAATGCATAAATTAACACTTATTTTCGAAATTGATACGGTTTAAAAATTAAACTGCACTGAAAAAACTAAGTGGTAAGAATCACCACTTAAGGTGATGTCGAACGGATTGAGCAACTCTGAATCGGCCATTTCACACCAAACGTGATATTTTTACAATAACTCATAAACTAAATAATAGTTTTGAAAACCGTGAAATCACGAAATTCTTTGTTAAATGAGGAATATGTCTGCAGATTTTGAACAAGATAGGTTGAATATTGAAGTCGTAGTGAGGGAACGGTTTGAATGAAAAATATCTAACCCCAAAACCTTTGGACAAAACGCGTTCCCTAAATACGAAGTCAAAAAATAACTTATATTGATCAAAATTTGACAAAATGAGCCTTCTGAATTCAACAGTTGAATGATTTAACCGTTTTAACATATCTATAGTAGTTTTCCAGATATTTAATTAAATTGCAAGAAATGTACTGAATGCCGATAATGTAGGAATCGGATAAGTGTAACATCACCTTAAACATGTTGATTTCTTAAAACTCATAGCACAATTCCAGCATATATTTCTAAACAGATAGAACTGTGTAACTGAATTTCAAATAATTGATGGCACGATGGCGTTGCAGTCAACACTTGCAGTCGACCGGTCGAAGGATTTGTGGGTTATGTTGTTTTATTTTGAAAATTACTTTTGTCCGATGACGTTTAACCCTTAAACGGTACACTCCCAGTTGAAAAATTCCATTAGAACTAGTCTTATTTGTATCTATTTGTATCTATGCGGTGTTTTTTTTATTTGACAGTTTTTTTCACATACTGTACAGTATTTGTATATGATTTCTTATATCTGTATGGACTTATAAGTAATAACACATTAATTTTATTTGCATGTATCTGTAGCTCCTTATGAAAACGAATCCTGATGGTTCCTATGCGGTTTTTAGCATTAGTTTTTATCCGTATCTAATGGGTTCTAATGAAATTTTTCAACTGGGCTGTCTTGAGCCACCCTTAAGGTCGAAGTTCTGCTGCAACGGAGTTAGTGTCTTTGTTTATAAAAAATGTACGAATAATAATTTTACAATATACTTACCTTAGCGACATTCTGTGATTCTGAGAGAATATGTCTGGCTGATAAATTAGAACTTTCTCGATCATGCGTTATTAAAAATTCATCTTTTGTACAGAGTGATTAAATTAATAAATTCGGGGGAATATACACTATTCTTATCTTAAAGGCGTTGCAGAATTCGGAGGGATATACACTATCGTTATCGTTATCGCATTTTGTTTTTCGAAAAATTCGGAGGAACTTACATACGGCCACTTTAAAAGTTGCTTTTAATACCTCCTCCATGAAAAATAGTTGAGAAATTTGATATGAAGATGTATAATGTTAGGGATATTAGTATGTACTAACATTTACTAGTACTACATGAAGAATATGTTACCCGCGTTAAAAGTTCATTGCAATTCCGTTGTAGCGGATATTTTCGATGGAATTGCCATGAAAAGTGAAACCGAAATGTCTAGGGAAGGAACGGGAATTTCCGTCGAACGGCCGCAACGATGAGGAAACGTAGAACGAAATTTCATGGCACACAACGGGAATTTTGGTTTTAAAATTAACGGCCAGCTTTTCGACGGACATTACTTGGGATACGACTGACATTTTGGTTTTGGCGATTCAATTTCGTTCTACGTTTCGTCATCATTGCGGCCGTTTGAAGGAAATTCCCGTTCCTTCTCTAGAAATTTCGGTTGCACTTTTCATGGCAATTCCGTCGAAAATATCTGCTACAACGGAATTGCCATGAACTTTTAACGCGGGTAGTATGTTCTAGAATCTAGTACTACAACTTCACTGGAGTAGAACAGAATAGAATGGAATGGAATGGTAAGTCAAATTATGTTTTCGGAATCTTTCCACTGACAAATTAATTGTTCAATTTTAAGTTTATTTCATTCATTCGTATCTCTCCGTACTCCGTTCTGTCTTATCTCTGCTCAGCGTAACGTCATTCCCCCGGCTGAAACTGGCCAAACAGTAGGCCCAGTTCAGCGCTGCTCCCCCACCCTTATTTACCGACCAATGACGAAAGAGTTACCGACATCAACAAGTCTGTTATAAACACAGTATTCCATGAAAAAAGGATCACTGGTTTGTCATCCTTCAACACAATGGGACCGTCCATATGGGAAAAACCATTTCCCAAACAAGTTATGCGTGTCCTTTTGGATGCGCATAACTTGAAATTGTATTACGAACAATTCGCCGGGCGCGTTCAGTATGAACGCATGCTCGACGAATTTGAGAAGAGGATGGAGAAAGAGCTATCAATCATGGCAGCCGAGGAAGAAGAGCGAGAAAAGAAAAAGAGTTAGACAGAATAGTCTTTCTCTATTATTTTAAAATAAATCGGCCCTTTTCAGGGCCACCAATTAACTCACACGAAAAATATTTTCAGTATTATATTAAAAATCCTTCATCCACCTCATCCCCAATTCCCATATTAAAAATAAGTAAATAAAAAAAAGAAAATTATGTATCAAATTGTATTAAAATTTGATACATAATTACAACTATATATAATTAAGCATAATAATTGGAAATTATTATGATTTATTATTTATAATATTATTTTTAATAAATCATAATAGTTGGTATTATGTCAAAATAGTTGGTAATAAATTATAAAAGTTATTTGGCAGGTATCCATTTTTAATTTATTTTTATTTTTTCATATAAGAGGAGAAAAGTGTCTACTACGATAGTTGATTAATGAATTCAAACCAAATTATATAACAAAGTTAAACTTTTTAAAAATATTGGTCTTGAATAATTCTCTATTGGGAGTAATAGAGAAGAATTCATGTTCGTATATTTGAGTTTTGTCTAATCTATTAAAATCGCTTTTAATATCTCCGACAAGACAAATATTTGAGAAATTTGACATGAAGGTATATACTAGGGAGGCTAATACGTTCCATTATTTACTAGAACTACTTGAAATATATGCCAGTATGTACAGCTAGTATGTCAGTACAACAACTTCAAGTATCTTGAGATACGTACTAGTATCTATAGAGTTTACACAATTCTATTCCGTTATGGGCTCCTTGTTGAAATAGTATATTACGTCCGAGGGCGCCACCGGCGCCCGAGGCCGATACGATGTTTTTCACGTCAGTGTAGCATGCCG
>JABFPB010001230.1:0-26879 GCA_022817645.1 Ceratoteleas bidentatus | reverse complement strand
CCACCCCAAGGTGAAACTGCCCAAGCAGAAAAAAATGCCCAAGCAGGCAGTGATGGCCCAGTACTGGCCCATTACTGCCTGCCGGTAGTTGGGGTTTTCTTATGGAACTCTGATCAAACAGATTCATTGATTTTGGTATATAAAAGTACGGTCAGATATCAATTGGAACACTCGCGACTGATTATTATTGCCAGATTTGTGTAATAAGTCCCAGCAAAACCAACATAGATACAGAAAAAGATTCTTTGACACTAACCACCGACTGCCAGTACTGGGCAGTAATAATTATTCCACCTGGGTGTCATTCTTTATTTGGTACAGCACTGAACCAAATTTTTTTCCGTGCAGGATTGATGTTAGTGCAACAAACACAAATATTAGAATATTAGAATCCCATAAGAAAAAAACTGATTGACTGTGAGATATTTTTGTAATACATTATTTAAACTACGTGACAAATTACAACATTGCGATTTACTTCACTGACATATCACATTAAAGATGATCAGCAAAAGTAGTGATTGTGCAAAGTTCATAAATGTTAAAGTTGCATGAATTTGAATAAACACATTTCAAAGGTGTGATTGGCGTATTAAAAGTACATTTCAAGTTATATTGTAGGTTTTATGAAGATGTAATTGATATTACTTTAGAAAATGGCAACGAAAAAAACTTCAAACATTAAAATGATTTGTAAAAAAATGTAAACAATATTTAACAACAAATGCATTTCATATTACGTTTTGTAAAGCCAAGCAAATAAAGGTATTTACATTGTAATGTTGTAGATAACTGAATATTTATGAGAAATTCTTCTGTTTTTCAGACAAAAAATATCTTCATTCAACTTTATACACTCACAGGCAATGATCCTTAACCCTTTACCATCATTACTATGTATGACAGAATAAATTCGCATGCATTCCTGGTATTATGTAAGTCTCAAAATTACATGTAAATAAAGTAACTGTATATAAATATTGCTTTAAACAGTTACAATTTAATAAAAAATAGTTAAATTACAAAATATTTTCACACTAAATCAGTCGAAATCCTTAAACAACATTGATTTCCTTTAAAGATTCCCTCAAAAGAAACCTCTTAGTGCAGCCCCAAATCGTTTTCAAATCCAATATAAAAAATCTCCCATTAAATCGGTACTGAGAAACAAACATCATTTGTCAATCTAATCATTACGTGTCCCACCTTTTAACCAACCTTCACATCCGTTTTCTTTGTTTACAAATCAAAGTTCCATCTGACACTCTTTGTTTCATTTTTTTTCACATTCCTTTTTCTCGCTTTATCATGTCCTAAGTGAGAAAAATGGCCTATTAAAAAAATAACATCTTTTCAAATGTCGTAATTTTCATTAACCTTGCGCAGAAACGTTGTACCCAAAAAAAATTTCCACGGAGATTTTTCTTCCTCTTCGTTGCCGAAGTACAAAAATTTGCTGTAATGATGCCAACCACGGTAAAAATGTTGTTTAACTTTGAGCGAAACAAGAGCAGTATGTCGCCCATTTTTGAGTGCCCGAATAGGTTGCCGCACAAAAGAGCGCGCGATCGATATCTATTAGAAAATTAATTGCGCCCATAAAATTTTATGTGCGCCTCAAGTTTGTTCAAATCTGCGCCGAGGTTTCCAGCGTCCGAGACGGTTATTCGTGGCGATCTTATCGGCCCGCGAAAATTTTTCCCGCGCTTTTTGCTCCCCGATTGGTTGCGTCCTCACGTTATGTCACTGCCGCCCGACAAAGGCAATTAACGTGATGATTAATAGGCTAAGCAAACAGCTGTTTCAGAACTACATGAGCGCCATCTTGCAGTCGCTACCTAAAATTGTTCAGGGTGTTGCTTTTTAAAATCGTGTTAGAAATAGATGCACATATATATTTTTGCAGAGAGTTGTGTACATATACATGTAAAAATACATGTAAAAAATTTAACATCACATACATTCTTACATACATTTTATGTATTTTTTGGAGATAGACATATGATAAATTGTATAAAAATATATAAAAAATCCATTTTTCGCCAGAATGGCGCGATTTCCGCATTAATTTTCTGAAAAAAATTTCATAATTATAGTTGGTCCGATGCCGTTCTGCACCATATGATATGTTGAGTCAATGAGCCACAATTATATAAGGCAAAAATCGTTGCTGTTGTCTTAATGGATACTGTAATTGCGACCAAGTGGGAACTGATCGGTGTAAATACCATTTTTCCATATTGGTTGGTATCGTCGAACTACCGATTTAATCACCGATATAATTATGGATGCGCACGAATTGAAAACAGATTTTAAAGTATAAAGAACGGAACATGCGTGGCCTAGATGGTACAGGAGTGATCTTTGGAAAGAACGGATGCAATAAGTGGGATCGCTGATGACTGTTATCACTGACTACCTCACCTCGTCTATAAATTGAGACGTAATATATATCAAAATCAAGTACACGCCGCGAGCACGCCACTTTTCCACCGAACTACTCGTACCTAAATTGCAAGAATCGCCAGCTAAATTCGCATCTTCCGATTTCGACCTCATTCCGATCATTCAGAAGAAAAGTCTAGTGCTCAAATTAGCGATGAGGAAGACTTCAAAAACGTAAATAGGAAGAAGTATACAAACTTATGAACAGTACTTTTTTCTCTGCTTTTCTGAACAGTGCAATTTTTCTACCGAACCACCGATTTGGTAGCAATATACATTTTGTATTTCAAAATATATATTGACAAATAAATAATACTCCGCAGTCCTCTTCGAAACATTCGCATCTTCCCATTCGAACGGCAACAAAAACACGCCGAAACAAAACAAATACTTTCGCCGACTTTCAGCGCGCATTTCACCTCACCCAAATACGCGAATTTCGCCGTGCCTTCTTGCCGCTGAACCGCGAAAATTATCACACAAAAGAGCGGCATACGTGACCTCATAACGGCGTTGCTAAACCCAACCGAACGCTTTCCGCCGATCCGCTCAGCTAATACATTTCATCAGCGCCGTTGCCTAACGAATATGACAGTGTCAGCGCAATTCCGTCGAGCCCAAAGAAGTGCCAGTTCGGTCAAAGGCTTGTATGGGTGAATTCACATAGAGCTTGGGAAAAATGTTGAAAAAAGGTGTAAAAAAATTGCATTGCATGTCTTGTTACAATATCAATGAAAATAGTTGAGTATTTGTAGGAAAGGCTAAGGCGTTAACTGAAATTAATGTTGGACTTTTATAGTTTTATAGTTTATAAAATAGATCTTATAAAGTTATGTTTTAAAGATTAGTGACCTTTTAGATTTTTATCACCTCAAATTCGGTTTGCAAAAATCAAAAAGGGAGACAAATCAAAAGAATTGTTATACTTCATGTTCCCTTGTCTAATTCTTCCAAGCGGAACAAATTGAATGACTACGCGAATTTTAATGAAATTAATTAATTTAATCATGAAAATAAAAGGCACTAATAAGTTAAGACCGATAAATCATATTAATATTAAACCACGAATTTACGAATCTGCTAAGACAAACTTCGGCGCGAAACTACCCAGTCAAACTTCTCATAATTTCAGGATTCCCCTCATAAACATAAAAAAATCCCCGCGCCAGGCCTTGAATTCACCTATATAACTCTGTGCATCGAATGCACATACAACCCACAAAAATAGAGACATTATTCCCACAGACCCAGTCCCCTTGGCTGCCCGATCGAGAGAGAAAAAAAACGCCGCCGTCGGCGGCTTCGTTATTTCCATATATACAGAGCCCGGAGAGCCCGATGCGGCGCGACGTTTGGCCCAATTTCTCCGCTTCCTTGTTTAGGCCGCGACTTTCGCGATTTCCGATCGCACACGTTGCCCCTAATCGTCCATTAATGCGGGACGCCATGCAAATCGCGTGCCCATACAGGCGTGTACCTGCGCGGAGATAAGTGGTTCGACCCGTAATTGTGGCGTTGCGACTACTAATAAGCGGAAGTTCTGCAAACCCGAAGAAACCGACAGAGGCGTCGTCTCCGGCTGCAACGCGAGTTCGCATTGTCGCTGTCACAGGGAAAAAAGTTTAATCGGCTGTTGGGGGGTCGCCGCAACGCCGCTGCCATTAATAACTGTCATCCGAGGAGCGTTCGCCGAGTTGATTAAACATGGCGCTCTTTTATTTATGCCAACGAGCAGAAATGCGTTGGAAACAAAACGAGAGGAATGATTGAATTGGACTCGAACGTGATAGTGGCGAGAAGAGAAAATTGGCGGTCTGTTCTTGTTCCGATGAGGCAGTTTTGCAGATTCACGGCGAGATTGGAGCGGTTTTTCAGCAGAAGAGGCCTATTAACATTTCGAATATAAAGGGAGAGAAAAATTAAGTCGCTTTTTGCTATGTTTTGTTGGGACTTAGAATAGACACTGCGCAAAATACGATGAAATACAAATCGATGGTTTGAAAGAAAAAGTCGGCTGTTCAGATTGGCAATCAAGAAGTCTAATCATCAAAATTAGAAATGGAAAAAAGTGAACGAACATTTTTTAAAGAAGACTTTTTCATGAGTTATAAAAACAACAGTGTAGGTGAAAATATTTACTTTTTCGAAATTTTTAGGGGTATCTTATGTTAAAATTGTCCTATCCGCTTTTGTGAGAAAATGTATCATTTTTCTTATAAGGATGGTTTTTCGATAAAGTTTCGAAAAGTGGATAATTTTTTAACAGATCGAATCTGAATACAATATTGATCATGACAGGAACTGATTATTCAATTAATTTACCTCGCGTAACACTCGTTGCGTAATTCAAAATCAACGGCACGAATCGATCTTCGAAAAAAGCTTGCGTTCTCCGTATTTCAATAAATTGTTGCACTAGTTGTAAATCGAAAAAGTAAATATTAGACGGGTGTTACAAAGCACTTAGCATATAAAACACCCGCCACGTTGGCGGGAAACGAGATTCGCGTGCGAAACGCCAAGTACGCTAGTTTGAAACAGTAATTCAACTTCATTAGCTACAGTCATTGGTTTAAAGCAGTCGAGACTCAAAGTAATACACGTTTGCGATAACATCTAAAGCGGAATTACCGATTATTCTCTTTACTGTAAAAATTCGTCAGACAGAAACACATTCTACCAAAGAAACATTAGCACGGGAAAAATTGTATGTTGAATCAGAAGCAAAAACAATTTGTAAATGTCTACAGACACATGGCGAAGAAAAAACAAATGTAAACAATGAATATGGAGAAAGATTTGCATAAACACTTTTTGTTTACGTTTTTTCTTATGTTTTTTAACATTAAATGTATTTTTTTAAGTAATCTAATATAATATCATAAACAATCGCTGTATTTTTCATTAGCATTTATAAAAAATGAAACAAAATTATCTTATAATTCAGAAAAATCTTACGATTCACTAACATTTCAAGAGATAAATGAATTGACTAATTACGATTTGTACTTCGACTGAACTGTTTATGAACATTTGTTAAAATTGTTCACCCAAAATCCAAACTCGAATTTCACTCCAAAAATTAATTCTCCGATTCTTGAACCCGCACTTTGGCCATTTCATTCACGCATGATATTTGTTCCCGTACAAGGAACAAAAATGACGCCAAAGAGGCACACGCAACTTCCGGTTAGAGGTGCGCAGCGTCCTTGAACATATACACACTTGGAAGACGGTCTCGTAAAAAGCGGCGACATCTCATCCGAAGCTCGTTTCCCAGGTGAACGACGAAAATGGTGAAAAAGTAATTCCGCCTACTGTAAATATTAGACATATTTTTCCACTGAGTTTTTTACGTTATATTGCGAAAAAAAGACTCTAACAGAAAATACACATAATAAATTACAGTATTTTACGAAGAATAATTACAACATTCCACCAGTAATGAAAATCTGCATTTTATCATATTATCCGGAAATGGATAATGTGATAAAACATAAATAACTTTATCTTAAAATACTTTAAGTTGACTCTGTTCATTGAATGACCAGATGTAAACATCACGAATGTATGCGATTAGTATAAGTGAAGGAAATCTTCTCAAACAATCATCCCGACACGATTTTCATATTTCTGTGAAATTACCACTGAAATTCTCAGTAGTAACTTTATAATTTTTAATCATTTTTACAGTATCCATAGCATCGATCTTTTCCGCGCAGGATCTCGATTCGCCATTTGTGACGTCAGCGGGAAAACAACGCGACTAAATATGAACGGCCGCCACCAGAGCGACGTTTCCCGAGGAGAACAAGACGACGAGGAAAAGGATGCGCGCACCCACGCGAAAGACGTGCGCCGGGTCGTAATAGCCGGCGTTACGTAATGCCGCATTATCGCTCGGGGAGACGCGAACGCGATCGTCCCGATTGATCTGGGCGCCGTTTCAGCATTGGGGGCCGGAGGCTCGCGTTCAGCGTTGGCACATCTGCAGGTGCATTGAGCGCGCAACGTTATACTTTTGTTTTGTTTTCGGCTTTGTTTCGTAATGAGGGGCGTTCGTTATTGAATCGGAGTAGCGAGCATTTCAAACAAATAATACCTCCGAAAAAATTCGGTGAATGATTGCAGTCAAATTTAGTGAAAAAACATGCTTGAACATTTTATGCTGACAATGCGATCTTTTGGGACATTCCAATGAATAGTTACTTTGTCATTACTGCTACATATTATTTTGTTTACATTTTTGTTAATCTGGTTGGTGTAAATTATTAGCAAGATGATTAAATAGAAATTCAAAGAAAACTGAATCATTTTTAATTAAGTTAATTGCCTAACCTTACGATCAAGCTGAGTATGCTGTCGTTTTACTTGACGAGTCAATAATTCTATTTGATTAAAGTATATTGCACTTGAATCGAGATAGCTTTTTTACAGTGTTAGGATACAAATTGGTAATGTGTAAAGGAAGGTAAGAGGGAACACAATTAAATGAAAAAAAATTCGCATAGCTAAAAATATGTATTTGATGAAAGAACTCGCGTCGACAATATACTGCAACGGTCATAAATATGTAAATCTTAGGAAATGAGACGGGTAAACAAATGTTACTGTTGTTTTGGATTGTGTCTTGCATGAAGGTACGGAAACAGTGTATGTTTCAAAAAATAATGAGCAAAATACAATAGAGCTTACCTGTTACATCGTCAAGTAAAAAAAAGACGATTTATTTACCAGTTTTAGCATTGTATTGTCTTTTACTATGTACCAATACCGTTTCGATGAAAAATATTAATCTGTTTCCAACTCCATTTTTTAACCAATTTCAGTTACATAAAATTTTTATATTTTCAGGAAGTCGGATTTTTTTTTGGTTGTGAACTATTTGTTCAGATAACAAAATATCTTGCTACATTCATAATAATTTATCAATTCTATTACTTTCAAACAAACCGTTAACACCTACTTCAAACTAATGTTTCCAAAGTAAAAGCTTTCAGCTACCTTTACAGCATTATAGAAAAAACTCTAAAACGTCTTCCAACAGAAGCATCGCTCTTTTGCATAGAAATTACATAAAAGTCTCACGAGCGCATCGGAGGAACGACAGTCTCTTTTCGAAAGAATACGCGTTTGATTAAGGAAACGCGTCGAGGAAAGATTGCGGCTTTTAACTGGCTTCTAAAAAGTTGCGTCACTGTTTCACCGATCGGTGTCACCTGGAACTCGGTTCGCTGACGCGAAATCCAGAAGACGCTCGAGCGTCGACGTGTTAATCATTTTTCGGTTTATGCATAATTTGCACTGTTCGTTACTCCGAAGTTGTTAACCGTGCAATCGCAACAATTAACGGATAGGAAACTAACTGGAAGCTAATAAATTAACGGATTCGACGGGAGAAATGAGACGGATGCAAAAATGCAAACTATGTTGGTCATCAGCTGCGGTAAATAACCGATGGAATCATCGGTCTGAAACTGGGAGATGAAAGTCATATAATTGAAGATGCGAGATCAGTTTCCAGTCCCGACCGTCTTTTTCGTGTTGGAAATTTTTACCAGATTAGAAACATTCATCTTCTCTGATATGTTTCTGATGTAGTACAATTTCTATTTCTATACGAAAATGCAAATTTTTGCAATATATTTGCCTGAATTATTTTAAATAAAAAAACGAATTGATTTACAGTTCTATAGAATAGATCAGAATAATCTACAGTTAAGGCTGACAGAGAAACGATGGATATTGTTGAACCTGGCCACAAAATTTGTGTACGTTTTTTTTCACATATACTCTAAAAAACTAATTTTTCACCGCCAATGCAAAGAATTAATTAATTCTTCTATAATCGAAAGGTATTCTTTTCTTCTTAACAAAATTTTTTTTTCACTAAAAAAGAATATGTTTACTGAAGAATTTTAATATTTTTGTAGGTCTAAAGTTTAGACAGAGAACAAATTTATTCAACTTTTTT
Source organism: Ceratoteleas bidentatus (assembly GCA_022817645.1). Lineage (NCBI taxonomy): Eukaryota > Metazoa > Arthropoda > Insecta > Hymenoptera > Scelionidae > Ceratoteleas > Ceratoteleas bidentatus. The sequence continues at coordinate 18,460 of JABFPB010001230.1, read as the reverse complement.
TATTGCCGAGATAATTTCGTCTAAACAATGCTGAAATGCTAAATTTTTTATATTTGATATAAAGTAATACATTTTACTGTCATTTCCATTGAAATTGTATCGAAAAATGTCATCTTCTTCTACCTTGGAATACAAATATATTGAAAAGAATTGTCAATTCAAATTCGCTAACCTCTATTGTCAAGCTTGTTCATATAGAATTGTACCTTCTTATTCTTTTTCAATTCAGTTTAATCACCATTTTTACTGGGTTACTACATATCATACAGACTCGTTTAAAACCACCGATTTCTTCCAAATAAATCGATACTTCGACCAATCTCCCGATCCCAAATCCTCATCTAGTCCCGCATCCTCGCCATTCCGCAATAAACTTTCACGACAAACGCTCGATCGGGCCTCCCACTGGATTGAACTGTCCCTCGAAGAGCGATTCATATCGCCGGGACAATAGCCTCGTTACGTCAGCGCTCCGGTAGAAACCGCGCGACCCCCAAAGCCCCCGCCCCTTTCTCCCCCGCGGAAACTCGGAAAAGTCGTGTGCGGCGCAGGTTGACTTTTGACTCGCGCGACTTTCTATGGAGCCGCGGGTGAATTCGCCCTAAGAGCACGTGTGCGTGGTAATGGGGGGAATCGAGGGGGGGGGAATAAGTGGGGCACCATCGCGAATCCGGGCGACGCAAAATAATAGCGCAGTAATTCCTTTCTCGAGAAAATAACGGGAGTGCTTATGCGCGCGGCGCGCATAAGGACACTTCTGCTGGCGCAACCTTTCACTTTTCGCACACGTGCTGTGGCGCTGCAGAGCGCGGCGGAGGGAGCACGTGGCGGCGCCGATTTCAATACGAGTGAAGGGGATCGCCGCGGATCCGATGAATGCCGCGCGAGCGCGGGATTCTGCATAACGCCGAGCACAAAACGCTGAGGGTTACGTAAGCGATTGGCATCTGACGACGGAAGAAAGTGTTTTCCGCGAGCGGAAAACGCTTCGCGCAAAACCGCGGTGGAGATTGAGCGAAGAGGTTTCGGTGGGTTTGTTTGGGGTGATGTGAGAGGAGGGGGCGATCGGTGAGGAAGTTGGAATATAAATTAGGATACTTTATTGCAAAGGTGGCGGAAACGATAGGAATCCAAGTGCACTGCCATTGGTAAATAGATTTTAGAATTTTATTGTCCATTTTGATACTTTGGACTATTCTCTGTCATGTCCTGATTTTTTTCTGGATATTCCCCTTAGAAGTAGTTCAAATTCATAACTACGTGTATCGGTGTCGAGGCAGAAAAGGGCAGAATTACATTGTCGGTGTGTTTCAAATGTAAAAAAAATATATATGTTACATTGATAGGTTGTATCAGATTAGAAGAAAATTATTTATTATATTTAACAATAATTAAATAATAAATTAATCGTTTAATAATAAAAATTTGTTATTGTGGGGAAAAACTTTAAATCGATTATTCTCTATAAGTATTGTTCACAGTTTTCTCAACTTTGAAAGAGTCCACCGGGCCTCAAATGTTCATTCGATTGACTCATCGTTTGGTGCAAACTGATATATACTAAATTGATTGTAATTTGTACCGGCGGAATATTGATAAACATTAATAAATAAAAGTTGTTAACAATTAAATAAAAAAGATGGATAAGGTATGTGAATTTGGCACTATACCTAGAAATCTAAGTGATACCTCGTACAACAGCAAAGGTAATTTTAACCACTTAGTTTTCTCAGCGCAAGGACTAGAAAGAACTACATTTTTTGTTCACAATAGTTTTTAAAGAGTTTTACACTCAATGAGACATCTAATATTACAATAAATTTTATCGTAATGGAACAATGATATTTGTAAAATCATAATATTTACTGCAATTTTACTGTATTTCCTGTCAGTTTATAACATTTACTGTAATTTTAACATATTCTCTGCAATTTTTCCTGTATATACTGTCATTTCACAGACCGTTAGTCTATCTGTCACCGATTAAGTGACTTAAAATAAAAGGTTTTAATTGTGATTTGAATTGTATCGATTTTTGTGTACTGTTGTTAAGTATTTTCCAGAGTAAAGCTTTGGCTAGTAATCAGATTTTGAAAATACTTCGTTATCTTAGACAATAACTTTTACGGTTACAAGTCAACATTTGTCGGTCATTTATAGAAACTGTACTGCACTATAATTATACATTATAAGCAAATGCAATTTTACAATCTATTTACAATAAAGCATTCCAATTATTCCGATTAACTGAATTAAACAAACTTCTTGCGCATTAATTATTTGGTTAACGTCTAAAAACAGCCTAACTCTTGAGTACACACACTGAATACTGTCCCCTAAAAAGACCTGAAAAACATAAAGTCTAATTTGTCATCCCCACAACAAGCCAGCGTATTCATCTAACCAGTACACACCTATATTTGAAATACACCTATATTAATACATCTACACACTAAGTCTTACTATTACATTAAAATAGCTCAGCTTTGATACCAAGCCCTCCAGATGATAAATTCCCGCTCCACCTATTCTTTAACAGCACTTTACATATCGCCAACGATAAATAAACCGTTTTCCTAACAAAGTGACTGTACCGACTACTCAATCGATCAACCACTTTCAATATAATCAATCCGAAACCTTCCTCAGTCAAATTGGAATTCACAATAAGTTCACAGTGAGTTAACATGTGACTTCAATAATTCACCGGTGACGTACGTATCCTTATATTGCAAGTTATTTTTGAGAAAAATATAAATACAAAATTTTCAGACGTGGACAATTCAACGCATTCAGTTAGAAAAAAAAAAAAACAGCGCAATAGCCGGGATTCGATCTACGATCTTTAGCGAAGATATCTGAATGTAAAACCACGTGACCAAAAGTCATTATGCTTCAAGACTTGTTCAAAATTCTATTCAAATGTTACTATTGCTTGGATAATTTTCGAGAAAAACTTCTGAACAAGTTTTAAAGACTTTGGTCGACTGTTTATACATTCTGGCTTCTACGTCGAAGGTCGTAGGTTCGAATCCCGGCTCTGACAATGAAGTTCTTTCAGCTGACTGCCGTTAAAATCCTCGCTATGTGTCATGGCGACTGTTAACTATAATTTAGAATGTTTCTATAAATGCTATCAAGTTTTCCTCCATCTGTAGTTTTTAAATTTATTTCCATTTCCTTGAACATTGTCTTCCGACAATGGCGCGTTCTAGAAGGCGTACCGCGAAGGAAAACATCCTCGCAGAAGTCGCCGATGCGATTACTGCGTTTCTATTAATAAGCTTGAAATGAAGCGAGACGGATTGGTGCTCCTGCGACGCCAAGCCCAAGTATGATCTAACTGACTTGACTATGATACCAAGGCGCAACGATGAAACAGAAGAAGCGACGCCTAACACGATCGCAGTTTACGATCGGAGGTGTTGTTTCGCATTTACGATGCGAATCCCCGAGATCGGCGTTGTAAAACATCCACTCGAGTGGCATTGCGTGCCGCTATGATACGATTTATGTCGCGTGACATTACTCGTGTATAAACAGAGCATATTTCACGTCGATGGCAGACCAAATACGCTAACTCCGTGCAGTCACTTGTTGATCAATGGGAATCGAAAGTGGCGGAAACGTTTTGCGAAATCAGTGGTACAAGTGTTTCTCGATTTCGGTACATCGACTTTCCATCGAGCTGAACTTTGAACGTCTGATGGGTTACTAAAAGACTGATATATGAGAGAACGAGATTCCATTTTATTCAAACAATTACACTGTCTGAAATAGCAAAGTGTTTTTATTCAAACAATAACATTTTCATAGAGTAGACTCATCCAGAGAATTCAATTGACAGAAACGGACAATTGATCGTATTTAAATAATACACATTGTCTACATAGACAACTTACATCTTCTTTAAATAATACAGTTGTATTTATAATTCTTAAACTTAGATCCATTACCCAGAACCCTTTCTTTTGCTCACTGCAGTCATTTTCAGACTAAAAAGCATTGTAAACAGAGGCGAAAGAACAATTCACCTGAATTGTACGAAATTTCACAATCTCTCCAATGCAGGATTTATGAGAAAGGAACCACTCTTGTCGGCTTTTCGGGATCAAATGAGCATTCGCCTCAAGACGAATGGAATCGGAGCGATCAGACCAGTCGAGTTACCGCAGAAAAACTTTGACCTTTGCGACAACCTAAATACCCGCGTCTCAAGTCAGTTCAGCCATTAATGAGCTCGTCCTTCGGGCACTGCAATCGCCCAACATGGCTCTTCCCATCCGCGCTACGGAAAATGAATTCAAAACGAAAATCCGAGCGAATGAAAAAAGCTATGCCCGGATCGAACAAAGTGGCTCATAATGAGTCAACAATGTTCCTGAAAAAAGGAAAAAACGGACAGACGTTAAGTAATTTATAATGTTAATTAGCGCACCGGTGCGCTTTTTACCGTGATTTATGTAATATTTGATGAAAGATTTATAAGCGTTTTTGCTCGCGGGGTCTCATGAAAGTGGAAACGTCGGAGTAATTATCGGCCTCAAATATTGAATCGCTGGCAATCGGTACCAAGGTTTTTATTGTTATTCAAACAGTAACGGCTTGGACTCGGTTTCTTTGTAAACGAGCCTTAATAACCCTCGGCGACGTACGAAAGTAGGTAAACAGCGCGACATATTTTGGCGACGCACGACGGTAATAAAAGAATAGTGGCTTTTTTATCCTTGACTGTGCACGCGGAGTGCATGAAGTTACGCGAATGCGGGATTTGGATTGCATGCCAAATGGGGCCGTTAAGCGCCGAGTTTGAAACGTTCGAAAGAACGCATTTTTCACGGACTTAACCAATTATTGCAAAACTTATTTTAATAACCATCAATTAGAACGTACTCCGCTGAAATGCACTCTAAAAAAACACTCTAATCCAGTCCATACATAAAATTACAAACTTCTAATTAAATCCCAAGCCTTGTGTTATCAATTAATAAATTCTTCAAACGAAAAAAGGGAACAAGAAGCGAAACAAAAAACGCTGCACTCGAGCCTGCAGTGCCCGAAGAAACGATTTGGAAGAGCGAGATAAATCACTTAACCGGGCACTTTAATTGTCAGCGACAAACCGCAATATTAATGAATGACAGGCAGCATGTAATTTTGTAGTAAGAACTCCATTGATTGGAATAGTGTGCCGCGAGGAGAAGGCATGAGTCCATTCACGCAGAATGAATGATCTATATGCTAATTTCCCCGGGAATAATGACCAGCCTACAATCCGGCAACCGGGGGAATTATCTCATTTTTCTTGTACCCCTTCCACGGATCGACAACTCGGAACTGCAGTGTTTCTTTACACGCGACTGATACGCAATATCTCGAAATTCGACCGGGCCGAAAGCAGTCAGGCGCGACTAGAAGGACAGACGTTTGAAACGCCTGGTGTGGATTGCATTGCTCGCTTTGTAACGAACACCTCGTGTAACGCATACGCCGTGATTTCGTAACGACAACAATAGCTGATGATCCGTGAATCTCGCCGAGTCTCAAGGAAAAAGGCGAAAACGTGTTTTCCGTTAGAGAGGGCGCCACTTGACTCGCAATTTCGACGTAACTCGTGTTTTGCGAGTGGAAAGAGAGACGCGGCGCGATTTCTCAGGCGAGGGCAGCCTCGCATAACGAATGCGTTTGCTTTCACAGAATCGTCGTGGCAAACGTGCGAGCCTCGCCGGTGAATATTCATGAACGTTCGGGGTTCAATGAAGGAAGTGGGAAACGTCCGATGCTAATGCCGAGTCGCTACTACTATGTCGCGTTCATATTGTCTCCGCCAGGTGGCAGCATAATGCACGACTCGCATTGGTAAAGCAGAAACACATGTACTGTAAATCGACGTTAGAAAGTGTAAAATTACACAGTACAGTGCGTATTTTTTCAGTAATTGCCGCGATAACGTTTAAACATTGTCCGGGCACAATTACCGAAAAAACGGCTTTTTCCATTGTTAGCATGTCAAAAAAAATGTTTGAGAATTTTCAAACATTTTTTTCTCTGAAAGGTCCGCACGATTTCGATGAAACTTTGACACGGGTCGGCCGTTTAACGGGCATCATTTTGTCAAAATTGCAGCCAAATCAATAAGATTGTCGCGGGGCATTTACCTAAATGAAAAAAAATGAAAAGCTAAATTTTCACAGTATATTGTGTATTTTTATCTGTTTTGTGAATTTAGACATTCTATAATCTGGATATTCGGATCTGACATACTTCAATAAGCAATCTGCATTCGAGCTACTTTCATAATATTTTCCACCATATTTGCCACTTTTCACAGTAAGTGCATTACAATTAAAACATATTTCATTAAATTAACTTTCCATCCGTATCACTAAGAGTATCGCCCTTTCGCGTTTCGTAATTTACGCATTTTTATATTAGATACAAAAAGTTACCCACTGCAATTTGCAGTTCCTTCCTTTTAAACCTTTTTCAAATAGTTGATATTAATTTTATTTTCAGTAACGTATCATTATTTTGCTATATAATAAAATACTGTCTAATGTTGCTTAAAAATACCAATGGAGGGTTAAGTGGATCTGAGTAACTTAGAAGTATGCACATCAAATTTTAACAATATTTAGAAAATTTGTTCCATTTTGATAAGCCTCGCCTTCTTGTCAGACCCCAATAGAATTGCACAATAAAATATGTAATTTTATCCTTTACATTTACAGTCTATCTAGATGCTGCGACGTTGCGACCAGAGGTTCTTAGGTTTCTGACTAACTGACTCGAGTACTTACTGTCCGAAGATAAAGCCGAGGGCAGCAGGACACCGTCCGCCTTCATCTCGTCAAACTTTTCAGCCAGCAGGATCCACCTAAAATGTGAAATGCATCGTTGAATATGTGTTCACCTCGTTCTCTTCCCATTTCTTCAATTCAAATACAATTCTTATTCCTCCGGTTCGTCCACAACAACGTTCCTTTCGAAATAGTACTTTAATATTCCAACACGTTTCCGGAAACGAAATTCATGAATACTGTCAAAAGATCCCCGTCATTCATCAGAGAGCAAAAGCCCGGACATTTGTCGACCATTACTTTTGCATAATGGCAATCAGTCTTCCTCGAAATTCAAAACAAACTTGAAACTGACTTGCGCAGTGGCATTCGGACACCCGATTAGCTCTTCAGCTCGCGCCGATTAGCTCGTCACTGAATGTAGATTATTGTTACAAAATATGAATGATTATGAGCGGCGGTGACTCACATCCCCGAGGCAACTGATCCGGCGTTTCGCGGCGAACTTCCTTAATTAGGCGCGATAACGTTTTTCAATCGATAATACAATTACAGGAGCGCACAATTAATGGCGGCCGATTGTTGTGTGCGGTGGAATAATTGCGGACGAACCGGCGGTACAGTTGAGTCGTCTCATTTGCATTCGCGACGGCGTTACACTTACTTCGACTGCGGTACATTGTGTTTCCTTTGTAAGTCGTATCGCAGTCTATCGCCGACGTGTCTGTACATGTCTTGTATTGTGCGAAAAGCGGTCTCTCGAACCTTTTCCGTTGGATCGGACAGGAGTTTTACGGTCACGGGTATCACACCTGATAACAGCTTCTCGTCCACGCCGTGTCTGAAACGATTGCGGATTATGTTAAACAACATGTTTTATTCAAAGATATGTGTTAATTTTTAAGACATTGTTTGTTTAGGATGAGAAAATATATTAGAAATTAGGAGAGTGTCGTACATCTGGACAATTTTTGTTTGGCTGAGAGAGATGATGTAACTTTTTCAAATGCATGAATATTCTTTTAATATAATGTAGGATTTTGATTTTAATACGAAACTTTGTCAGATTAACATTTTAGTAACAATTAACAGTTTTTTATCACTTTTTATGATTTTTGTAATAATGTTTTATGAAAAAGATTATTCCTTTTTCTGATTTTTCCGATTATTTCATAGTTCCGAAAAAGATTTATCTCTCAATGTATTCACAAATCTTGAAAATTTAACCATTTGTTTATCGTCACAATTCATATATTTTCGATCAAGGGTCGTGGTAGTGACCCAACGAGGCAAGGTTTTCAATTCAAATGTCAAGTATCCCGCCGTCTGGTCGATGTGCTATTTATAATGGTTCAATTATTCTTTTTCGGACAAAGGGCATTCTCTCCTACAAGCAAATAGACTTATTTATGAAATCTATTATCTCAAATCAAAGTTTGACTTATTTCTCATTGGAGTCTATGTATTATTTATGTAAACAGTGAAAAGTTAATTTTAATTAATTGTTTGAAGTGATTGTGAAAAGCTAAGGGACTCACTGATTTAAAGTAGTGGTAAACAATATTAATGCCTCCTCTCTTAATTTGGCGTTCTTATGACTAAATGCAGGTAACAGCCTGTCTAATAAATGTTGTGGCGACATGCTGCCTTTCTCGACGGTTTTCAGCAAAAGCAGCTGCGCCTTCTCCCTTGTGGCATCTTTGCTGTCTCCTACAAATTGAAATGAAAAATCATGAATTCAAGATGTTTACGACAATTGTTTATCTTGAAATATTTATGACAGTGTTTAGTCATCTTGCGATATAAGACCACCTTTTTATTTTATCTTATTTAAATAAATATTATTAACTTTTCAGTATTCGATAACCAATTCTCGATATTCAATTAAATGAAATTAACATTTTTAAGAATTAAGTTCTTTATACTCAACTTTCATATTTTTCAATTAAAAATCGTTTCATCTTTATTAAATTTCGCTAAAAAATGTCATAATACTCAGAATGGTAAATAATGTGAAATGTAACATTTTACGCACCTAGCCTATCTATAGTTGGTTGAATAATAGTAGAAATATAATGTCTAAAATCATGCTCCATTCTATCCGCGAGAGACGTAAGGACCTCAAGTCCATTTTGTACAACCTGAAACAACAAACAGATGTTAATACAACACGGCACACTGGCATCTTCCAAACACACAACTTAATTGAATAATCGTTTCGCAAAACAAAGTGCCTTTTAAAATCACAAGTCATCAATTAAGTTATGAAACCATGAAACATAATTGTCGTGGGGGTTTTAATTTGACCGGCACAATTGCACGAGCATAAATGGAAGCTGCGCAGCCGGTAATCGCATACTTTCGCTGCTGAAAAAATTGCTCATTGTCTGCGCGCCACTGCCAGACAGTACAAACGCACTTGTAATAATTGCATGGAGGTAAACGTGGGCAATGCATAATTCCGAAAACACATACGATTGCGCCGAAATAATTGGAGTGCCTATCGAAAGCGGTTAGTCTGTCACTTTTTCTTTCACAAAACAAAGAATTTCTCAATGGCAGTGAAGGAACTACGAGCAAACTATCTTGAAACGTCATCGTAATTGATTGTTTGCGAAATTTAATTTTCATGTCTAAGTTATAATGAGAGAAAACTGCAAAATCGCTTTTTCACTCGTTTCACGAAGGTAAATAATTTGGATGGAATCTGTTTGTATTGTGTTTGGAGCATTTAGAAAAGTTGGATTTTTTTTATTTCGAGAATGTTGACAAATGTTGCTAATTTTGCAAAAAAGCAAAATTAGCAACATTTGTACTCAAATTAAAGGATTTATGATTTCAAATACAGAGGCATAGATCAGAAAGTCTGAAATTCGACATTTTTTTTAAACAATGACGTTTTTTTAAAAATTGAACGTTTTACAAAATAATATTAATACAGTCTTGTGAGTACTCAAATTATCCAATTTCATTATTCCAATACATCAATACGAACAGTTTTCTCTAGGTCACTCCAGTTATAAATGTCTCAATCCGGGCCTATGCCAAATATTTACAAGTCAACAAGATTCGTTCATATCGGTTCATCCAACCGTCGGAGAATTCCCTGCTGAAATTGCATCGACCGTCGAGTGTTTCGTGCATGCTTAAAGTGAGTTTCGAGGGAAGCCCCGTCTGCTCGCTCGGGGTCGTAAACAACAATTTTCACAATGAACGTCGCTGAAAAAGCGCTACGCTCGCGGCATTTATGAGCCTATTTTAATGCCGAGGTAAACGATCTCATTAATCTACGTGCATGCAGAAACAGCCACTCTCGAGTGTCATTGTGCCTGAACAAACAGTCGTACCATGTACAAGCAAAAATCTGTGTTTCGACGAAAGAAACGCGCTGGGTTATAACGGTTTGCAGACTGCCTGGCGACATGTTCTTGGAATTAGAGTTGGAGAAAAATATTATTTTTTCAGAAAACAATATAATAAATCGATTTATTTGATTTAAATAAAATTAAAAAAAAATTGTATCTTAATCAAATCTTCTATATAATGAAATAAATGTTTATCCTTTTTTATGTTGCACTTTTTTTTAAAATTCAGAAATAAACTGTATTAATTTAGGTAACATTAAATTATTAATTATAATTAAACCAAGCAAATGATCAAACCGATTCTATTAATTTCGAATAGACAAATAAAAAAAAATTGATGATTAAAAATGTATCTTGATTTAAATCATGGTTTTTCTTTGATTTAAATCAAATTTAATCATGGCGACCCTATTCGGAATAAGTACGACTTGATCGAAGTACAAACGGGGGCGGAAAATTTGACGAGTGACGTGAATTCGAAGGCAACGTGTGAAGTTACGTCGCGCCGATTAACGGACTTATAAATAACTGTCGTCTTATTATAATTGCCGGCATAATTGCGAGCGGATAACGAATAATCACACGATTCGCAAGCAACGGAATATTGGAGCGTCGTGCACAATTGTTGACAATTACGTCATTGGCTGCCGGCTGTCAGTTGTGTGAAACGTAGTTTTTGTCGAGGTTTTTTCATGCCCGTCGCTGGAGTGCGATATTTGTAGGACATGATGACATTTCATGACAAATCCGCGCACGTTTTTTGCTAGTCTTGAACTATTTGATCCGTGACCCAAGTTAAGTAAATGTAACATAAGAAGAGTCTTTGTTGTAATTGAAAAAAATCAGGTGTGGAAATTTGGGCATTATTTGTGATATTTCGTGAACTGGAATTTGTGGAAAAAAATGAGTACTTGAGTTATTGATAAGACTGATTGTCGATGCATTCCATTTATGTGATTTAAAAGGAACTGCACATTTTTGTATCATTTAAATAGCCTGGGGATTTAAGTGCGAATACCAGAAGGTAATGAACCATTTTGTTTGATATGATTGCCTGATGTCGATAGCTGATATCAGAAATCAAATCTATGTGTGTTAATCGAAAATTGTATTGGATTACATTATTTAATTTGAAATGGAATGTAAATGTGATGAAAAGGAATGTCATTGATGTCCATTTTTTTCAATTAGTTGTTAACATTGCTGAATGGATTTAAATTGAATGTGTGATGCTATCTCGTTGTAGACAATACTAAATATAATTACGTTTTATCATTTAAACTGTAACAAATTGTGTTTTCAAAATGGGGAACTATTGAAATTCTATTTGTATCTTATTACACAATGAAAACAATCAGTTGGAACAAATAAAATTTGTCAAATTTAATTGACAAATTAAGGTAACATTACATCATAGTTAAACAGAACAAAACTTTTATCAAAGCAATCAAGAAAAATAATGTTTAAATTTAATGTAAACTGTATCTAATTATTCTTCAATGCGCTTGTCATTTGATAGTATGTCAATTAGTAAAAGTTAATTTACTAAGCAATTAACTGTTTGATAAACCAGTTATTACATTTTTTTATGTTTGAAAGTACAGCTCTACATTTTTTATTCAGATTTAAGCAACTTATTAATATCATGTAAGCTACTTGTAAATGTCATTCATCTCAAAGAAAAAAGTGTACTAAATTTTCAGATCAATTATACCAAATTATACCAAAATGAAACTATATCTAAGTCATCAAGAAAATTTAAAGTATGGATATATGGAATATAAAACATTTCCACAATTCAAATCTAAAAAACTGAGAGATATTTTTTTAATTTCTATGCGCCTCTATCCGAATAACCAATGAGGTACAGAAAAGCTTTTGCAACAGCCTAAATTTGTAGTTTTGAAGGGAAAACCTGTTAAGTTACTTTTAAGTTACTTTATTTTCATTTGTATGTGTATTTTCATTTGGTATTATAAAAAGCTGTTATCTGACGTACACTTTGCATAATTTGGCCAAAACAACTTCAGCTATGTGTCTTAAAAAACCAGTTCAGTGTATCTTTTTAAAGAAAATCCAATTAAGAGCCCAAAATACATACAAACACTTAATTACAACATTTGGAAGATAATTCTCTCTTAACTCCATTCTAAATTAGAAATGCAGCGAGTTTTACAGAAATACAAAAGTTCTCTTTCTAAACAAACGCAAATATCTCAAAATCACAATAAAGCTATTCACCCATATTTTCCTCAAATCCACAGAAACCATTCAATTACTCCCTCCATCTTCCCCAGCCGTCATCTCTCAGTTCAAACCCCCTCCCCACGCAATACCCCCTCAAATGAAATGTATCATCCAGCAACCTCCAAATCGTCACTTCGATCTACACCCATAACAAGATCAGCCTCCACCCGTCCTTCCAGCATTACACATCGAACGAATCTCTCACTCCATCGACCATCTGCCCGATCCGATTGCCGCGGCTCATTTTCGCGTCACCCCCTCATTCCGTTCCGGCCGATTAGCCAGGCCACCCCGCATGTTTTCGCGGCATCACCCAATATTTACCACCGGGCAAACGGCAGGAACCGTGCTGGAAGGGGCCCATTCCGGGCTTAGCGCGTAGGCGCTCAGACCGACCTTCTCGTCAAACTTGGGAGAGCACGGTCCGGCCGAGTCACGTGGGAGGCTCGGCCGCGTCACACACGCGTGTGACGCTACAGCTGAGCGGGTTTCGGCCGGCGATGAATGAAGAGCCAAGGCGACGAGTAATGTCGCTGCCCACGTGAGGGCGCGCGAGTTTCGGCGCGGTTCGCGCAAAAGGCGAAAGAACCGACGAACGTGACAAAAAAGCCCGTGCGCTAAATATAGCAATGAACAGTCAAGCGTATCACGGCGCTGCATTGCGTGCGGTTGACTCAGACGCGCGCGGCCAACTTTTCAGGGTTCATGCATAATGCAGCGGACGCCGAAAGCGCCCCCTTCGGACCGACGCTAATTGACTCGATTGTCGGACCGACAATCAACAATTCGGCGACGGGCTTCCGGGTCGCGTTTAATTGGACTTCGCCTGACCACTGGATTCGATTGCCCGCAATTAAGTGTTGTTGACGAGACTCCGTGCGACAAACATGGTGTGAAAGTTATCCTTAGGCGAAGATCACAGGTGTATATGGACGGATATCGGAAACCTGATCCAATGTGGAAACGCCGAGGAATGGAGCGATGTGTGCCGATTCGGCGGTTCGCCGAACGTGCTGCGATTGGGTGGAGGAAAGTGTTATTCTAAGCAGGGGGCCTTTTGTATAATTATTTAATGTCTAGAATGGTTGGAAAATTGGTTTGATTGACTGCCATTGACCAAACAGTGAAGTATTCAATTTTAAGTCGCAGGTTCAAGGGTTCAAGCCTCAGGGGTGGTTTTAAAATGAAAAAATAATTATACATACACATATATAAGTTGATTTTGAAACTTCCCAAAAAAGATTTTTTAATACAAATAATCATGTAAAATAATAAATTAAACATTTTCTATTACTAATGTTTGTTAATGTAAATTAAATATTTCTGCCGGACAGAAATTTCCTAAATAAATCTCAATTATATATTTGCACTAATTTCATTACACAAGAAATTTTTTTGAAAGAATTTATAGGAACCTTTAATACAGGTGGACTTCATATAACACGACCACAATTCCTTGAGATTTTTATTTATGGAGAGTTAATGTCAGTTGAGGGATTGGACTTTAGTGGGTTTTGCTAAGTAAATTTGAGCGAATTAAATGATATATGGGATTGCCTTAATGTTTACTGAGTTGATTGAATCAACCGGTATTTTGTTGTTGTTTACTTTTTCACATTGGCCCAATGCTTTGAATAATACTTTTTTCAATTACTGTATAAATTGTTTAATTAACATGTCTAATTGGATTGTATTCAGCCCATTTGAACAAATGAAATATAGCCCCTTTCTTGCCATTCCATCAACTCAAATCATATGGCTTAATTGTGGCCTACAGGTGCACGCTTGTACTGCTGGTATACCAGTCATATATCTGGGTTTCCTTAGTTACATAGCTAACAGGAAATAGTCTGTTAAAACATGTGCTTTCCTTGTTTAAATCTTACAGAAAGTATGCTGTCAATGTGCAAAAGGTTACCTGAAACCAAAATGTTGCTTGTAAATGACTGAAATAAAAATGACACATATTGCATAAAGTGTTCCATGTATTTGTTATTACTGTTACCTTTGGATTTCCATTGTTCAACCAAGGTACAATGTTGTCAATGAACATCCCAATGTCCTGACACTCGATGGAACTCTGCGGATCTTTGAAGAACTCCAAAAGTGCACTTCCAACTGCCAGTTTCTTCTTGATGTCCGTTGTGGACAACAGCGGCATAAAACCGTCCATATCTTTTATGTTCAGTGCCATTGTAGTATCTGCAATTGATGAAAACGAAATACCTGAAGTCACCATCACTACCAATCACGACGCAAAACACTCGTCAAATTAGACTTTTTTCGCACTGATTCACAAAGCACACGATCCCCTCTTCCCTCTGCTTCCACCTTTTTTCTCCCGTGTTACTTTTTTGCTAATCACTGTGTGAACCAATCCGTTATCAGGGTAATTCCTGTCGCAATCAGCCATACAGCCAGAGATCCAGAACTGAAACGCTACACACTCGTGACACTATCGAATTTCCAAGGCAAGTACTCCCACATTCCCAACCTGCACTATTTTTACGAAAATTAAATTCAAATGTATTTATCAGTTTTTTCTAAGACTCAGGGATGTCGCGAGTCGGAAAGTGAATAATTGTTTTGCATCTCGTTGTTGCGGGAAATGAGTTGTTGTTAAGCTTGGATTTTACAGAGGCTGATTTAACAAAGTGAACCGATAAAAAAGTAATGTCGGCATTATGTAAAAGTCACCCATGCCAAAATATGTGTAATCGATAGTGGCAGTTAATCTTGACACGGATGTCGCAATTTTCGCGTGAGAATTTTCTCACAGAGGCATTGCATTTGTTGTAATTGGAAAGGATTTAGCCGATTTAGGGTTTGATGAATAAAGATTGTATTATGTTTGGCTGATTAATCGAAAACTGGGTTTTTAAATGCGTCATGCAATTCTAAACGAGTTTTTGTAAGTTATTCGTCTGTGGATGAGAATGTCCAAGTCTGTAAATGGCAATCAAATTTAACATCAGTTTTTAGTTTTGAAGAATGTTGTCTTGAATACTGAGAAAAAGCTGCCGTTTCTGGTTCGTAAATTGTGCAACGTTGTGAATTGAAGGAGAGAGAGCAAATTATTTTCAAGCAGAACCCGAATTTTTCGTGTTGTTTGATTAACATAATCTTTCTCAAATATTTGTTCTTATTCATTTAACATAGACAAAACATGTGATGACATAAATTACTTATATTCCTCAACTACTGCTGTCTCATTTTATGATCTCAATATTATTACTTATTTAAATTCTTAGATAAAATTGTTAAAAAAACTATTTGAAAAGCTGATCATATTTATTTTCCTCAATCCTGAAATTAGTTAAGATTTTTACAGCGTTCAATCCAGGTTTTATGCATCCAAATTCACAACATGGCTTGAATTGCAACTAATGAACAATCAATTTCCTTAAAAATTGATTGTTAACCTATACAAAATGTTTCATCAAAACGAATTGTAAACAATTACATACGGAGTAAATTAAACAATATCATTATTTGTTATTAGGTGAATGAATTTCAGCTTTGGAATTCAAAATGCAGTTAACAAAGTTAATAGTATATAAAGATAGAATAATATATAAAGATTCAAATTTTTTAGTAAATACAAATTAAGTAATTGGATGAGAATCAAATTCATTTTCCATACTTAAAAATTTTATATCAAAATCATCTGCAGGTTGCTGGAATGAAAACCAAATAAAATGGAATTGATAATTAAAGTAGGAATTATAAATCTTTCCACTGAATAATTCATGATTGTATATTCAATTATTTTCCATCTCGTGCATATAAAATATTTTTTCCATGACTATCAATAACACCCAGATGCAAAACTCCCCTCCCCCTAAATCCTCTTGCCCAAAATCATTAAAAGCCTGGAAACCCCAGTTTCACAACAATACATCTCCTCCCTGGTGAAATTATCCTGGCATTTCTTTAAACTTCACACATGAAATTTCATTAATATAAAAATAAATTTTTAAAATCATTACTAAAAATGATTAACCGCTATAAACAATTTATTACGCTTCTTCCCAGATTTGTCCTACGTAAGTCCACAAATATCCGAAAGAAATCCTTCCTTGAAATTCCATACACATTCCCCGAAATTCGCAGAAATGTCCGTCACAAGCTAATGAAATTTCGTTTGCGAAGTTGCACGAAACGCCAGTGCTGAAAATCGCCAAATGCCTCCCCCCTCGGAATCACTCTGTCAAACGCCGGCACTTTGGACCAAATTCCTTTGCATCGCACTCTGGAGTGAAAAGTGCCGCGGCGTTGGTGTATCGGTCGGTGGTGTTTACCCCGATTGTCGTTGCAGTGAGGTGCACTCGGACCTTGGCGCGAACGAGGTTAAAAGGTCACGGCCTCGGTTGGTGTCCGTCGACCTTAGGGCCGCGGCGCGAATCCGGCTGCGACATACAAAGGGTCGCGCACAAGTGCGGCGCGGCGGTGCACGAGCCGCGGTCGGCACGGCGATCACCGCGACGATGACCTCGAGTCGCGACGGAGCCGTGGGTTTGCGCGGCGCCGAGGAACGCGCATGGGACGCGGCAGCGGGGCCACGGAAAGCGCGGCTGCGGCGGCACACTCGTCACCGCCGATGTCGGAGAGCCAATGTCAACGGGAACTCGTCGCGGGGCTCAGGCGAAGCGCGCTGCACACCGTATACATAACGCCATTTTGACTTGGGCTGACTTGCGGCTGTAGCGCCGTTTACACACGGAGCGCGAGACGCGACGGCAACGCGCTGCCGCGGCCGAATTGCGAGATACGCGCCGCCCGAGGTTACCGACGGACGCCCCTCCTTTTTCGATTCGAACGTAACAGAAAAGCCATTGTGGCAATCGGATCAAATCGTGCGCTCTGAAGTGAAGATTGTTTCGTTAATGCAGAGTGGGCAATGATTTAGGGGGATTTTAAGAGAAAAAGATAGTTGATTAAACAGGAAAGAAAACGAAAGGTATATAAAGGAATACGTGACATTAAAAAAGTAAACAACTTTTTATTTGGATTAAAGTAAATATATTGTATGATAAAATAGAATGTACACCAGATGTAATATTTAATTATTTAAGTCGTAAGTGTACTTTAGTTGTAAGAATAGCTTATAAGAACGTTTGTATTTGGCGCGCTTTATGCCTTGAACCCAATAGGAGGAATAACGCGGGACTAAGAATAGTGCTTAACTACTATCTGTCTGTCTCGCTAAACATATGATGACAAACATAAGTGTATTCTTGTCTAACGCTACTCTTCCCTGATATTCGCTTATACCTGCGATTGTGTTCGAGGCATTAAAGTAATTTGCTATATAACATGAAGTTGGTACCAAATAAACACTATTGTTATTATTATTATTATTATATTGAATTTGAACGTAACGGTTCGTTGGGAACTAGTGATGTGCCTGATACCTGAATATCAATTTATGTAATATATTGTAGTTGGGGTAAAAGTAAAAGCCGGTAAATGTGCGGAAATAGCAAAATATAATTAATACAAATTCAAGAAAATATTTTAGGTTAACTGAAGGACATGGAGAAATAAATTAATGCATTTTCGAAATTATGAGCAGTGGATGACAGTACAGATTGAATGCATGATAATTCATTTTAAACACAAATCGAGCATATCTTAAAAGCAGGAAAGTATCAAATGAATACTGACCAATCAAAATTCATCATCACTCAAGAGAGAAGCAAAACAGTCGTATCATAAGCGTATAGCGCTTATGATACAGTAAGCCATAAGTCGGTCGGTAAGGAAGAAAACGAAATGCCATATCAGATTTGAAATGTGTTAAGGTCGTATCGAAAGCGAAAATACCGACATTACAGATTTCTCAAAATGCAGCCGAATAATCATTTTAAGACCAGAGCGAGATTCGTTCACTTTTTTTACTGTGTTATGTCTCAACGAAAACGTCATTCATATTTAATTGCAGAAAAACAGTGATTTCTAGTTTTCGAGGTGGACAAATTCGTAGAACTCACTATTTTTCCAAACGAATTGTCACACAATGTTACTTTATGGCTAAAAACATTCTCC
>JABFPB010001229.1:0-26885 GCA_022817645.1 Ceratoteleas bidentatus | reverse complement strand
TTCCCAAAATATTGCAACAATTAGAAAGATATTTCAATATACTGAAAAAATTACAATATATCGGAAATATGTTGGGAATACATCAGGAATATTTTTTTGTAAAAATTATATCGAGAATATATTTCCTATATGACGAATATATTCCTAACACATTTCCTAGTAAAAAGAGAAATATATTCCCGATATATTCCCAACATATTCACGATATATTCCCAATATATTCACAATATATTCCTAACATATTCACAATATATTCCCAATATATACCCGATTTATTCCAAATATATTTCAGCAATTAGAAATACATTCCTAAAATATTGCAACAATTAGAAATATATTCCAATATACTAAAAAAATTACAATATATCGGGGATATATTAGGAATATATTAGGAATACATCAGGAATATTTTTGTTATAGAAAAATATATTGAAAATATGTTTCCTATATGACCAGTATATACCTAGCATATTTCCTAGTAAAAAGATAAATATATTACCAATATGTTCATATTCCCAATATATTCACGATAGATTTCCAATATATTCCCGATTTATTCCCAATATATTTCAGCAATTATAAATACATTCCCAATATCTTGTACAAATTGGGAATATATCGGGAATATATTAGGAATATATTTTTATAATTTATATATTGGTAATATATTTCCTATATGACAAATATATTTCTAGCATTTTTCCTAGTAAAAAGGGTAATATATTCCCAATATATTCACGATATATTCCCAATATATTTCCAATATATTCCTAATATATTTCCAATATATTCCTAATATATTTCCAATATATTCCTAATATATTTCCAATATATTCCTAATATATTCCCGATACATCATCAATGTATTCCCAATATACTGCAAAAATTGGGAATATATTTTTTACAAAAAATATATTGGGCATGTATTCTCTCAATATTCTCAATATTCCTACTTTCACTAGGGAAATGATAAACCAAAAATTGTTCATTATTAATTTAATAAAATATTTAGATGATTTTACAAATGTCTTCTTAATTTGTAAATTAATTTTACAAATTAATTAGACGAAAAGCTGTATTTCAACCGAAAAATATTTGCGTTTAATTGAATGAATTATTTTGTAATCTTGTTAATGATACAATATTTTACAGAATCAGAGTTTCTTTATAAGAATAAACTCTTTCTGTTATTTAGCACCAATGACATCGTATCCTCGTAAATATAAAAAAAATATTCACGTGATACTGAAGTAATATATTATACAAGCGAGAAATTTTAATGATTCTAATTAACTGTGAACTTGACAGCATGTTTCGATACGAGTGCCTTTTATCATACCTGATTACATATCATACTTATAATTAATATAATTATTATCATCAAATTATACGTCCCATGAACGATTGTTTTCAAAATCTACAAATTACGTAACGCAACAACTAAAATATATTTCATTATAATGATCAAGTATCCACAACTATTACGAGACTTTTGCTCATGCTTCACTTCCTATGACATAATAACATTTCCCAATTAAAGAAAACGATTGATATATGACGAAAGTTATCACTTTCGTGTCAGATTCTGGTTATAAACACAAATAATTTAACTGAAGAAATAAATCTCAGTTTATTTATTTCCAAATTTACCTTTCGCAAAATAATACACATATAATATATCTTGAAAAATATTTATATGAATATTTGATCACCTCTTGCATTAATTAAATCATCAGTGGAAAGTATGGAAATGCTGTCTCAATCTTAGCACTCCGCAAATTAAATGTCGGTTCTTGAAGTGTGGTAACTACGCTCCAAGAACTCGAATATACCAACAAAACTGTGCACTGTAACACTGCGATGCACAGACCGTGAATTCGACTACAATTTAATCGGAGACTAGTTTAAAAATCGAAGTACATTCTTTTTAACGAAGCGCGAGGAGTTGCTTTTTATTAAGCAAATTGCGAGAGCGTGATAAGAATGGAACGAATGAATGATTTTTTAATGAATCGGCTCAGTCGCCTGCTCTCTCATTCTGTCGCATTTTTTTGTTTTCGCCTTGCGTGAGTGTACTATGTTTGACCGTGAAGCTTTGGTACGTTCAGAGAACAGGTTTGCTATTTGTAATTCGATACCACTTCCAAATCTATGGAATGCTCTCGATACGATTTATCGGGGAAGTCGACGAAAAAGGACGAAGTTTCGGACTAACGGGACTACCTGCATGAACCAGTGTTAAAAGTTAAAGGCGCTTTTTGGCCCGCTTAGAGCCTATCTCTTTTAGCATATTTTTTTAGGAATGGTACACTTTTGCAAACGTGACATCTTTCAATTTATACTGTTAATTTTAATACAATAACATCAAATAGTTAATTTGATGATTTTTTAATTTGTTGGATACATTTTTTTGAACGGAAATATTAAAAAAATATACAATTACTAATATCAAGGTTTGCAAAATTTTGAAATTAATTAATTAGTTAATATTTTTATTACGTTGTAAAAAAAATGTTTAGGATTTTTGTTTAAATCTAAATATTTTAACAACAAATACAAAATTAGTTTGTCTCGTTACTTCTAAACTAACTTGACATTTCTAATACAACATTTTTTTACTGGTGCCATTTTTGCAGTGTTATGAAAATTATAAGTTTGCAAATTCTCGTATAGTCGTTGCTTTATTCGAAGTCGTGAAATTCAAAATGAAAGAGTCGTATAAATTATTAATTCATGAATCTTTAAGACTTTCCACGCAAATGATGACAGAAATGACACTATCATAATCTCGTCTGCAAAAATAGCTGGATGTTTCATCTAATACTGAAATTAATAAACAAATTGCCACTTCTACTCCAAGATAACAAATTGACATTTCTAGATAAACAAACACACATTTTTCAATTGACTTGTTTCTTATAAATAAATTCACCTCAACCACTCAACATATCAACGAAATGTTCTAATACGACATTCTCAACAGAAACATTCTCAACAAAAAATCAATCCAAAGATCCAGCCATCCTCAAGAACTCTTTACCGATACGTTACTAGGGCACTTGCGCCGAAGTGTCACATTAGTTGTCAAGTTTTGAAAAGAAACCCGTTTGTTACGGTCAATTTTTTCGCTCTTCATCACCGGAACAATGATGCGCGAACGAATCCGTGGCGTTAAATCTGTCGAAAGAAACGAAAGAAACGCAATAACAGTAACGGTAATGGTGTAATTAATTAAACGATATTTCGTTTTCCACGGCCGGAGTCAAGTTGGAGCATACAAAAAGGAGCCGAGGTCAGAGAACCCGGGGCTCTCCTGGCGATCGGCGATATTACGATATTGTTGAGTGAAGAGAGGAGAAGATGAATGATCGGCTGCATCCACGCACAAAGCAGGGAGATCGACGAACCGAAGTCCAGCAATATGATCGGGAAAACGGGGCTGGCGGGGGGCGCGGGGCAGGGACAGCGGAGAGGAAAGGATAGTCTGTTTTGCTCTTTCGCTCGCGCGCGCATTCGCTGATGAAGATTAAGGAGCGACGAAGAACGCGGTTCACCTGTGCGCGGATGTTTTTCATCCAGTCGACAACAGGTGTCCGATACCGGTTGACGAATTGCCCCCGCTCCGACCGACCTGGCCGATTTGGCCTCCGAGATTTATATATGGACTGGATAATGGACACAATTAACGTCCCAATTCCCGTTCCTTCGCTTCCCCTCTTTCGCCTTTTTTCCCGAGCCGCTTCTTTTTCTTCGCGGCCTTCTTCTTTCTCAATTTCAAAATAGTCGCCTTATGGGATAACTGTCATAGCGGGACAAACTTTTTGCAGGCAGTTTTGCGCAAACAGTTTATCTTTTCGCCATCTAATTCCACGAGGTTCAACGAAATATTGTGGGTTTAAGGACTGGTGTTCGAGACCGAAAAGGGGGGATTTAATTTGAGCTTATTTTGGTTTGTGTTTTTGTATTTGGGAAGTAAATTTTATTCTCATTAATAACTTAGTCATTATTAATGTACGCAGACTATTTCTGTGGGGTATAGAAAAGCGTGGGAAAATTAAAAAATATTTAAAAAATATTCCTGCTATGTTCCAGAAATATTAAATGTCTGGGGAAAAATATTTCTGGTACATTACGCAACAATAATTCTGCAAAGTGCATAAAATAATTTTGGGACATTACCAAAATAAAAAATGTTTAACTTTTTTTAAATTTTGTTTTAAACAAATAATTTTTCAAGTGTAAAAACCCTCGAACGCGCAATAAGTATTTTTGATACGTTTCCAACATTGAAAAAATAGTTTTATATTCGCAAAATTATTTTGAAAATTTTTTCAATATTGTAAATATTCCAAAAATGTTTTTGGCACTTTCCAGAATAGCTTTTTAATAAACCAGAAATATTTTTTTGTAGTATATAATACTCCGGAAATGTAGAAATATTTTAATTTACAATTTAATTTAAAATTTAATTTAAAATAATTTTTAAAAAATGTTTAACGCTTTCAAATATTTTAATCACATTTGAAATATTCCAGAAAAATATTCAGGCGATATTGTACAATTAGCAATGTTCATTTAACAGATATGTCTGGTTCCGCGAGGTGCCTATGTTAATAGTTTAGTTGTTATATTAACTGAGAACATACTTATAATTATTATGTGTTGAAATTATTTATATGAAGTGGAATCACGCCTCTTTGGATTTTTATTTATCATTAATTAATATGGTGAAAATTTATTAATTTAAAAATCATGTTTTCAACGAAAGTTTTATTAATCATTCATTATAAGAAGTAATGAATTTACAAACTAGATAATTATAGCTTGGAAATTATTGCAGCTTTGCACACCTATTTAAGATTATACAAATTTCAATCAATTAATATAAGCATGTTTTTCTTAATAATGCCTAAATATTATATTTTCAGATAAACTTTTGTTCGTTTCAAGGATACGTTACAGATATTTGTTCTGCCTCTTGTTAAAGGTTGTTTCTAGCTATAAAATAAAAGAATTTTGTTTATACAATTCATCGTCAATATATTTATGCGTTAAACAATTTTACTATGCATGAAGTCGGGTTTTCCGTTTATTTCGTCATGGCAATTATCTGCCAAATACGAATAATTACGATTTCATAATAATCCAAATGAAAAATGGTTTAAAATAATTGGAAACTTTAGTAGAAACTCCTACAGTGTGTTTAAATCTGAAATTAATTGGCAGTTCGAAATTACACGTTTGACGACAGTTTACATTTGAGTGAAAAACATTTGCATTTATTTGTATAGAGTTGATTTAATAATATATTATTAATTACATGATAATTGCGGCCTTTCTAATGACCATAACCGCTGAAAAAAGTTGCATAAAAATTGACACATCTTGTATGATGGAAGATACTGATTAATTCACGCCGAACTTTTTCCAATTATGAAATCATTTTACGTTCGATTAATCATAGGCTTATGGTTTTCTATATCGTTGATGAAATGAAATCATTCAGTCGTCTATTTCAGTCGACAGTGCATGTAATTATAGTTATTATGATCTTTGATATTGTTTCCAAGTGGTCTGTTTTGAAATGTTACGGTCAACTAAATTCATACAGTATTTATTTATTGAAACGGTAATTGATTAACAAATCTTTACAATTTTTTACAAAGGACACCGCACTTTTCTTATGGAAATCCGGTTTCGATTAAATTGGCTCATTTTTTGATATTTTGTTCGTTTCAAATATCAAATAATGAGCCAATTTAACCGAAACCGTATTTCCATAAGAAAAGTGCGGGGTCCTTTTTTACAAGTGGCTGTTTGTTGTAAAAAAAGTTATTAGAAAAAAATATTTTTAACAAATGTGTGATTCACAATATATTTATATTTACAGACTAATAAATCGTAGGAATAAAAATAGATGACAATACAATTTTGATGATTTCGAAATGCAAATTTTGTAAAAAAAATGTAGGTAACTAGTAATTTATAAAATTTATAATAATCGAATACAGATGAAATAAAATAAAAATAAAGATCGATAGAATAAAAATCTGTCGATTTTCGTTGTGTCACTCTCAATAAACTATAATTTTTAGAATTTAATTAGTTTTTTTCATAATTTATCTAATCTTATTCGAAACAAACATTTGAAATGCTTAAAAAATTGCGAATATTATAAAGGTAGTATTTAAATAAATGCTAGGCTGAACTGCATCGTCTCCATTGTTACAATTACAGTGCGCACTGTTTTTTATAAGTTTCGTTTGTTCTCCATGTAAATATATGCCGGAAGAATTTGAATTTTAGGTGTCAAAGATTGACACAAAGCTTGATAGTCATTTAATAAAATTACATTGTCACTGTAATTTTACACTGCTATGATACCTTTTTGCATAACTTTATTCTAAATTATATTTTACATAGAGAAAAATAAAAAATGCAGTATTGCTATAAATCGTAATATTCTAAACATGCTCTTATTCCAAGCAACATCTCTCAAGAACTTGAATTGAATTGTCACTAATATTAAATATAAAAAATTTAATAAAAAATGAAAATAACGAAAATAATGTTGTAGAAAGAATGAATATAAGTGAATTCTTGATTTAAACAAATAAATTAGTTATATAATAAAAATAATAATAAATTTGTCACTTTCCATAAATTTCTTGATTTATTTTTAAATATATTTTTAGACTGTATAAAATCAGAAGAATCTGTTTGTTCTCTCGTTTAGACGAATATTTATTACCAAAAAATATTGTAAAATATAAATAGTAATAAACTAATTACATTCGATCTCTGAACTTTTCAATTGCGATTATTTCGATTATTCCAATGTCATTTACAGAATTAACAACAGCTTTCCCAAACTTCATTAGTTTCGACCTTTACTTAATTTTCCAACAAATCTAAAATATTCAGAACAAAATGAAGATCTAAAAAAATGGCCCAAGATATAACTTCAATAATAAGCAAACCTCCCCACCAGAGATATCCAACACCTATTAATCAATTAATTTGCGAAATGTCCAGAAAAATTAATTCTGTATTGAAAAATGATTTCTTATACTAAAATGTGTTTGAAGATGATTTTGAAGGGTGAAATTTTTAGATAATATTTGTTACAATTAGTTATACCAATGATAATTCACTAATTTTATGATTTTATAAAAAAATTAATGGGTAAAGTAATGGGCAATTACTTTATATACAAAAGCAATATAATACTTAATAGTTGTTGATATAAATAATTGATAATGATAATTACCTAACAATTTCAGATAGTTTACCTCACCAAAGCATACATTTCAATAAAATAATTTTTACATACACAAAGATCTTTCTAAATTTTCCAAAATAATGAATTAATTGGCGTTGCCCATCTCTGCTCCCCTGACAAATTTTCCGCAATCCACATCCGTAACCATACCCCCGAAAAAAGTAAAAGCACGATTTAGCTGAAACTCCTTCTCCCCGTTGCCGTAAAATTGGTGGGCGAAATTGGGAAGGGGTCGTCCCTCCGGGTCTTCTTATCGGTACCCGCGATAAGGCGACCAATCGGTCAAAGCGGTGCGGCGTCTTGAGCGAGTGCACCGCGCATCAGCGCTCCCTTCCTCGGCTCGCTTCCAAATCCCTCTCCTTCCTATCGGGCATCTCTGTCCGATGGCTCGCCTCGTTCCGCGGTCGCTCCCTCCTCCCGAGTTAATCTCTCTCGCACCTTCTCTGCCGGCGTGACTCTTTTTCCCTCGGCAGGTAGCTATCTCAGGCTTAAGCCAAGGATACTCGCTTCGCAGTGCTTACCCGGTATTCGTGCGGACACGAGTACACCGTGGCATGGTGCAAGAAGAAGAGCAAGAGTGACTCTCCAGGAGCGAGGAGAAACGAGCGAAGAATACGATACGATACGATAGTTTGCGCGAATAAGCGCCTGCTAAGGTCGCTACCCTTGGAGCGGTGGCAAGGTCAACCGCAAGATCGCCCGGATCGTACAACGCTCCCGTCTCTCTCTTAACAGCCTGGTCGCCCCGATGAGCTGAGTCTGCCGACAGTGCCGCGCACGTACAATACAGCCTGGTCCAACTTGGTCCACGCAACCTGGTCGCTCAAACCGACTCACCCCCAATCGAGACAGCCCATTGTGAACAACGACCGGATTGTGCGTTTCGCGACCAGTGCCCCGGGACTAGTGCCCCCAACCCAGACGCTGACCCGATGAACTCAACTTCGACCCGGACGATCTCTAACTAAACACGTCCTAGTAAGTCTGTTCTTGGTTTTCTTTCGATGAGAACAATTTTGAGAAGAATTTTGAGAAGAATGAAGACAGGAAAATGTATGGTATCATGTCGACGGTTCGGAAGAAAAAGTCTGTAGATTGGTAGTGAAGAAGTCAGTTTTCAAAAGTTTGAATGCATATTCCATTTAAATTTTTGGACATTAGACTTCTTCATTGTAAGTCTAAATAGGAGGTTTTTTATTCTGAACTGTCGATATAGTAATCGCGATGAATCTTCCTTGTGTCCTTTTGGACTAATTTGGTATAGCTTCGAAGGAGATCATCCTATGTGATATAGGAAGATTTGTAGAATGTAAAAAAAATTTACTGTATCATCAGTACATTTTTCTTTTCTGGGAAAAGTTCCTGGTCCAGAGAAAATAGGCATAGGCCTAAAAAAACAATGCCACAGAAAATTCACAGCGAGTACCCTTTTTTCGTTTAAAATCTATCCTGAATCACTGAGATCACAGTGATTCGGCATAGATTTTATATGAAATAACACTGTGAATTGTCTATTGCACAGTTTTTTAGGCTGAAAGTCGTCATTGGTGGATTTTTCTCAGTGTTCTTTTACTGTTCTGACTGACCACCTAAGTCAGTCTAGGTAGGTTTAGAGTAAAGCCTTGGTAATTGAATATTTGTCGATATTGAGTTCTTTGTTTTATTGTTTGAGAATTTATCCTAGGGGTTACATTGGAGTAAACGATTGGCTTTATTTTTTGACTTGGTAGAGACCTAAGAGTTTCTGTTCCGGAAACTGAATTCAAATTGGACTTCAAAACACTAACAACGAATATTTTGCTTGCTGAAACGAAATGAATTACGAAATGAATCTTGACTATGGTCAAGATACATTGTGACAAAACCTGGTACAACAAAGTTTCGGGGAAATTAATTTTTTCTTCTGCTATTTTCATTGTGGGATCAGTAGATAAAAAAAATGAAAAAAGAAGAGAAAAAAATTGGCATGGGATAAATATGACGTTTTCGGATCACATTACCAACGACATGATTTCCAAATTCGAAAATAGATAAAAGAGAAGAATTCTATCAGTTCGATGATTATTTGATAACACTTTTTATTTGCTCCTAAATGCAACCAAGTTCGGTAGCCTGTTGAGCAACCGGGCTTCCCTAAGGCACTTAGCCCATAATTGAACGATCATCTTATTTCGGCACTTTGACTGCCAAATTGGCGGGTACTCTTATATCCACACAATGGCCAAATAAATACAGTAATACCCGATTAGAAATACACCCAGACTAACGAGATCCTGCGGTTTTATCGATTTAATTAGTTGAAACAAAATTTGCAACTTGCACTGCTCAAATTTATGGCGTGTAATTACGATAATCAGTATTTTACTATTACTCGCACCGAGAGAAAAAAAAGGAAATCTGTTGAAAGTGAATTACGATTTTAAACAAGCGAATGAATGAACTTCAGAATTCGAGATTGCATAATGAAAAGATGAAAATTGTACCCAAAGAACCGATGCGGGATATGAATAGATATCTTGCGAGAAATAAGTCCAATCGGAAAACGCTGGACGTGCACGTATGAACGAATTTGTGGTTAAAAAGTGAGTGTATCGGCGAGATACAGAGAAACTAACGGGCGTCGAGCATTTTTACCGGGGCGAACGTGAATAAATGGAAACGTCAAAATGTTGGCTCAAAAAACGTGTAATTTACAGCAGAGAACTGTTATTTGTTAAACAGTTATCCAACAACGCTTAAAACTGAGCGTTCTAATCTAAAAAGCGTTGAAAATATACGAATAGCAGTTAACGAGATTTCAAAATACCCGTCCGGCCGACGGTTTGACAAAAATCCGATCCAATAACTGTAAAGTTTCCGGAATTTTGATCGTGGACTCCGATGCGTGAAAACGCGGCAAAAGGTCGCCCCACAAAAACCCGAAAGCACCAAATGTCTGCGCAATTCGTCATTGCGTGACTTGCTTTTTTCCGTCCGACTGTCCTCTTCTTTTTTCGGTTTCGGTTTTTTCGTTTTTTCACTGAAACGGAATTTTTGTAAATGACATTGCTTAACGGTATCGAGAACGGTCCAGTCAAAGACCTAATGTACATTCGCATCGATTATCAGGTACTTTATAGAAACACATGCATTCCCAAATGGAAATATCCCGCGACACATGACTGCACGCAATTTATATGAAATAACTCGTAAGTGATATTTGCGTTTACGATGCAACTACAACGTGAGGAAGAGTGTCGTCGAAAGTGACACTAAACTGCAGTTATAAAGTCTATTACATATGAGTATGCGATGGATTCGACGATGTTAGCTTTTAAGGGCATAAGTCTGAGTGGGAAAAAATTATCTTTGGCACTATTTTCATAATTGATGCAGATATGTTTTAGGCTCGAAGAAAAATATAAAAAGGATTCTGACCAAAAATCGGTATCAGTTAAAAGGTTTCCTTTTGTCAGAAAAGAAATCTGGATCAGGACATATTAAAAAAAGGGAAAAATTGAACACAATTATCTTTGGCACTATCAGTATATTTGATGCAAATAAATTTTAGGCTCTGAAAAAAATTCGTTTTCGATGAAAAGGATTCTGCCCAAAAATCGGTATCAGTTAAAATGTGTCTTTTTGTCAGAAAAAATCTGGTTCAGGACAAAATTAATTTTGTTATTATCAGAATCGTTTTTAATCAAACGGAATATTTTTCCATTGCATTTTGGGACTATCAAAAAATACATTTGCATCAAACATACCGATTTCAATATCCTGATATTTAGTGCCAAAGATACACCTTTTTGAACAGACGTGAAATAGTTGTTTCGGATTTTTGTCGTGATACTTTGGGGCGAAAGGCCGAAGTGATTGAGCAGCTAGCGAAGCGCGGCGTTCGAGATCCGCGTGTCGTCAAAAATCGGCAAAAGGAAACGGGCACGGAGTCATGTGCCGATAATTTTCGATCCTATTGAAACAGGTACCGTAAAGTGAGGATAAACGCATACACAAGTGTGTCACGAAGCGAGAACAAACATGGCAAGATCAACGTAACTGTTCTTGCCCGTAAGAACGTGGCTCCGCAAATAGGCAAGAATTTTGCAGAATCGTCGCGAAAGAGATCAAAACGCCATCAGCCATTTCGTAACCCGTTTTATCGGCCGATCTTGATTCGCGCGGCGAATTGGCGGCGCGCGGCCATTCGACGCAAATTATTTTCACGCGCAAATGTAGGAAGCCGGCGAAGAATTTGGCGTGGGCCAGCGGCCCACGTGAAAGCCGCGAAAAAAACGTTTCCCGACAATTTCACTTGCCGCAATCGCCTCGAAACGTCCCAGTGATCGTTCCCGAGTCGCATGCGCGCATCGAAATTCTCGGGATTCGGAGGAAGTCGCGGCAGAAGGCTGTTTTGTATGGATCGTAGACGTTTGGAAATATTCGATTTGTATTAAATATTTTTGTTTAAAATCAACAGTATGTTTTTTTTATTTTAAAAAGCACAATTTTTAAAAGGAAAACTATCTTTTTGTAAAATCATAAGAATTATTTTTCATCGAAAAAACATCTTTTGATCTAACGCATAGTGTAGAAAAAGCTCATTGGTAAAGTTTACATTATAAAAGTTATGGATTTTTATTTTGTAACAATTATTTTCATTTTTCTATCTTTTTGAATATTTTTTGATTTAGTATTGTCATATATTATTTCGTATAAAATTAATCTTTTTTTTAATTTCAAATCAATAGTGTAGTTGGGTGAAAAACAGATTTTTCTTAAGGTAAAATGTTTTTCAGTACAATAAAAACTATTGTTTATCACAAAAATAACGTGAAAAAGAATCTAATTATAAACATTTAAAAAATCTAATGGAATCTAAATATTTTATCTAACTTAAGATGTAAGAGGGACTGTACAAGAATAATTCAAAATTGTTTAAGTATATCCCTAATAGTGCATAATATTTAATAAATATTTGGTACATGTTTTTAAATATTATATATAATGTATTGAAAATACTGGAATGTAAAAAATATGTATTAAGTATTTTAATATATTTACTAAAAAATTATAAATATTGGCTATACATTTTTTTTGTAAAATATTATTATATTACAAAATAAACATATTTTACGTGTATTGTTACAATAAAATATCAAAAAGGTGGTTAAATATTATATTAATATTTAATTTAAATATTTATAAATATTTAATTTAAATATTTATAAATATTTAATTTAAATATTTATAAATATTTAAAAATGCATACAAACATGTTTCCTAACTGTTAAATATAATTTTAAATATTTTCTGCATATTTATTTCAAATATGTAGAAAATATTCTGCATTGTATGGGTGTTATAGAAATAATGAATATTTAATTGCATAATAATTCATTCAATAAACATTGCCAATTTCACTGCATTACATTTGACTGGAAAGTTTACACATTTTTAGGTTTACATATATTTTTAATACAAATATATATTCATCATTTATTTACTAAAACGTACGATTATAAATTAAACTAAAAAATTAAATAAAAAAATTAAAAACCAATTAAATTAAAAAAATTGACATTATATTACCACACACATTTCTTCAGAAACTTATCTTTTTCTTTTGCCATGAAAAATAACACCCATTTTTACTCAGCAAGTCTAATTTCAAATTACACTCCTTTTCACCGAAAATAATCGTTCATTATCCAAAAGATGCATCTTAAAGTTACTTTTTTCGGACCCAAATCTTTTTGTTACACTCCCATCAAAAAGACATTTCTAAGAGTGTGTCTGACCGACTGATCGCGCGGATGCGACTGTCCTCGGCAAATTGCCGGTCGCTTTTTTGTCGCGTGAGTAATTGATCGAAGCCGAGGGATCGAATTCCAGGATAATGGTGTTATTGATAAACAAGTATTTATAACGCTTGCTTATTGATATAATACTGTTTGTGAAAAGATAATCGGAATTCCCGCACGAACCGTTCGGGTTCGGCTAGTTGCGCGGATCATGGGACGCCAGGCACGACGTATCGGGGCCCCGGCCCCACGCTGGTCAATCGAGTTTTCATAACTACTGCTCGTTCGCAGCCGTTTAAATGCATGAGAATCATGTTCCCGCGGCCGCCTCGCGCAGTAGGAATATTTACAAAATTATTAGATTCCCACGTATTTCCTCTCCGAGAAATGTAAAGCAATTACGGCAAACTTTTCTCGACGGTACCCGCGGCACGGCAACAGTCAACAAACTGCATAAACGTGCTTTCACGAAAACGCTTTTTCGGAATTGCCTTTTCGAGTCGCTCCCTCCTTTTTGTCGGATTCGCGCACCGAGAAACGCCCGTGGCTGCCTTAACGGTACCAGAAATAGATGGCGTTTTTTGATCCCCGATCCGGCCTGCGATCGGTAGTGAAGCAACCGGCCGATCGGTTTCGACGCACCTCGCCGCTAATTAAAACATCACTCGTGAAAGTCAATTACGAGCGAGCTAATAACGTTCATTAACAATTATAATCTATTGCGGAATACGTTCGTTATGGGCCGACCGACGGAATCGTAAACGGCTTTCAGGGGAACAGATTTATGCATACGATTCCAGTACAGTTTTTACAGTTAGCGGCGCGACGGTTTACCGGTGGTGTCGTGGCTGTTACGAAACTCCTGTAACCTCGTTACGTAATTGAAATTAGGGTGCATCGCTCATTTTTCGGAGTCCAACATTCCATCACTTTTCCAGTCAATCTATGTCGATTCATTTTCTCGAACGACAACTTGACAAACGACCATTATGTTTAAAATATTAGTTTAGTGGTAACCAAAATGATGAAAGGACCACTTTAATAATCATGCATTCATAGGAAAATGTTCCATTAAAATTGCCATTAAAATGTTCCATTAAAAAACATGTACTATAGAAATTTGGTATTGTATATTTTCACAAATCTCCAAGTAAGATTTGATAATTTATATTGGAAAAATTCTTTAGATACTATGTATTTTCTACTTTGGTTACATGCAATTCCAATTTTGTAGTCCAAAATCAAAATACAAAAACAGTCCTAATGGTATCTAATGGCACTTTTCAACTCGAATAACAAAGTTCCCTATAAATCCTCAACATTTTTATAGAAAATTCCAGAGAACTCTGGCAATTGTAACCAATCCTGCCATTCCTACAAACCCACCAATCATTAGTGACCTTGATTCGACCCAATTTGACCTTCAATTTCTTCCTCCCCAATCCTCCAAGAAAATTTCTCTGGAAACGTCTAGTTTTCAGGTTCCGCAGTCCACTTATTTCATTCCTCCGCGCAATTTGATCCCGAGCCGTTTCCTCGGATCATTCGAATTGCGTGGACGAAGATTAATCGAAATCGCCGCAATTATGATAAAAACGGCGCTCGAAAACGCTAATTGATATGGTGGCTCGACTTTCGAAACGACGGAGAAAAAACGTCGACGGCCGGGATATTGATTGTTATCCGTGCCACGCAATCGTATGCAATACGAGAGTGCGGAGAACCGGTCCGGGTTTGGGCCAGGTTCTTCGTGACGAGATGCACGCGGTGTCCGCGGACCGTTGGTATCGCACGAGGTCTTTCGAGAGTCGGGGACGCCGAGGGGGGAGGGTTGGTGACCAGCCCAGGCCTCGTTCGCCGGAGTCTCTGGGTCAGTAGTCCTATGTCACACGATCCCGTGTACGTGCATCACATGTGCTCACAGACAGGCGCGCACGCGCAGACGGCGACACGCGCGCCGGCAGAATTCGGGTCTACGAACTGGCCCACTCGCAACGCACCCGCTCCCGGCTTGCCGAATTTGCATTTCAGGCATAATTCGCCGGCGAAACGCGAACGCGAACTTTGCTGCGAGCAAACCACGTGGCGTGGCACATATTCCGAGTAGCCGAGAGTCGAGGCAAATTACAAATGAATTTGTAAAGAATTGTTTTAAAAAATTTGTAATTGTAAAATGGAAACGAGTTCAAGGAGAAGAATGGATTATTGTATCGAAATGGGAATTGCGATTGTTGAGAAATCGCTGTTTTTGAAAATGTTAATTGAAAGTGAGTGTATTGAATTGCAAAGAATGGCAGCAGAATTGAACCCGAAATTTGGAAATAGAAGTATAATTTAACTCAATTTGCGGCCATTTTGGTTGACAATTTAATAGAGTTACTTAGAGTTGATGATTTGAAAATATTGGTTTTTGATAGGTCGCTATAAATTTTAAGTTGATTCAATTAATTTTTTTTGTTGTGTATGGGGTTGTCAATTTTAGAATTAGAACTTTTTAATTTGAATAGATTCTCAGCTACCGGGTTGGAGTAGGTTGTTTGAGTTGGATGGAAAATTTGGATAGAAATGAATAGGAAGGAGTTGGATTTTTTGCCAGATTCTGCTATCACTTGAATGGTTTTGAATTCATTTAACCTGATTTATAACCTGGACGTTGAAATAGTTGAAGGAATTTCAATTTCAGAATTCAACTTAAAATTTAATTATCGATCTAACTGGAATTGGAACTAATAGAAAAAGAATTCATGTTTGTATGTTTGAGTACCGATCGTTGGATTCACTGACAACGGGATTCAGTAAAATTCCGGGACTATCGCCGGAAAATGGATGCCAGAACTTGTTCTGTAATTTTACAGATGAATCTGTAAATTTACAGAATTTATGTTAATTTTACAGATGAATCTGTAAATTTACAGAAAATGTCTGGAAAATCCCAGAACAACTGTAAAAAACTGTAATTTTACAATTTTTCTGTAAAATTGCAGAATTTTCTGTAAAATTACAATTCGACTGTAATATTCGACTGTGATATTTTCAGTGTTAAACAAAAACAAATTATTTTTGAAGAATAAAAAATTTGTCGTTGCAAACATTAATACATCACCGGATTAAACGGGAATTAAATGGAATTGTAAATCAAATCTTGTATTTGGAATCTTCCCCCTGACGAAGTCATTGTTCAATTACCAATTCATACAATATTGGTTGGTATGAAATATTAGTTTCTGCAGGGTTGACGGACAATTTTCCAGATGATAGTTCGTTATTGCAATTGTACGAAATTTGACTACGCTGAGAAAAGGGTGCAATGTAGATTATAATATTTTATGGTAGCGCGAAGGAAGCAAAATAAACCTTGAGAAATTCAATTCTAAAGAAATCTTAGAAATATTGAAATGTGTATCAAACGTTAAGATAATGGTAATCTCTGAAAAACGAGATAAAAATTCTATAAAATTCTACAAAGCTCTGAAAAAAAAACTATAATTGTCAGATACTACAAAAGTATCTGACAATTAGTTGGAAAGTCTGCAAATATATTTTAGAGAATTTCGCAGACTTTCGAAGATTTATATTTTGCAAAATGCTTTTTCTGATTTCCCAGTAATTATCAGACATTTGCAGAATACAAATCTGCGAATATCTGCAAAATTCTGCAAAAGTATTTTGCAGAGCTTTCCCTGCAATAGTCAGACTTTTGTAGGCTTTTCATAGACCGCTTTGTATTTATCAATTTACATGGAAAAAGTTCCAATTTCAGCACTTTTTCAGAGTTTTGTAGAGTTTCATAGAGTTCTGAAGAGTTTTATAGTGTTTTTCAGACATTATCAGAGTTTTTGCAGTTTTTTTGAGAGAAATTGCAGGCTTTAGCAGAATATATTTTCTACCAGGGAAATTATGCATTTTTGTATTCCAATTTGCGCAATTTTTCATTAATATTTTCATAATCCAATTTTTTAAACTCATTTTAATCATAAAGTTTTGGAAATTCTAAAATTTATTTACTGATGATAACCTTGCATTTCCTTACATTTACATTTCCGTCAGAGTTACCATTTTAACTTTTTTTTACTCATTGAAGTCTGAAATTGTTTTGACATTTTGTAGCTGTAATGAAACCCTGGAAATGATTTCCAGGGTTTCTTAGGAAATATCTATGCCTAGAAATATGAAGCGATTTCATAGGAAATATTAGGAACTTTTAACGCGAGAAAAGATTGGGTACGGGTCCCGTTGAATTTGCAACAATTCTGAAAAACCATATTCATTATATATCAAATGGTAAAATTCTTCCAATTAATAAATGAATGCTCTGTAACAAATATTTCATTAT
This sequence comes from Ceratoteleas bidentatus, assembly GCA_022817645.1. NCBI lineage: Eukaryota > Metazoa > Arthropoda > Insecta > Hymenoptera > Scelionidae > Ceratoteleas > Ceratoteleas bidentatus. The sequence goes on along the minus strand of JABFPB010001229.1, from coordinate 9,487 downwards.
AGATGAATAGAAAAAATTAAATAGCATTCTATAACGGGAAGATTTAATTGAACTCTGTTCTTTGCAAATCTGGAAATCGATGAAAAAAGAGTAATATTTTAGATATTACTGTACATTTAAATAAATCTATATTTTTAGTAAATCTAAATAAGTTGGGGAAAATATTATAAATAAAAATATTTTCATTTTTTTCAAACTAATCAAAACGTTCTGCAATAAATTAAAAATTATTTTAATTGTTTTAAATACTTCCCCATTCCTTTCCATCAAATATTTTGCACCCTATTTAAATTGATAGTCTTCAAGAACTTGTCCACCCATAATTTATCTCAAACAAAATCCAATTTAACGTCACACAACCTCCAACAGTACGATTTTGCCGTTGACCGTAGACTTTTAAAACGAAAACCTGAATCCCAACAAATCCGCAGTTCCATTGACAAATGAACACGTTTGCCTCAACTAAAAACCTCAACTATCTAGATATCAGGTTTTCCAACGATTGATCGTCAGACTCTTCCGAAGATTGATTCGTACAAAGGAGCGACCGCGCGTGATTTGCGGTACTCATAAACGATTTCACAACCGGCTTGAAAGTGCTGATATTTGCCAAAGAATACTCGGCGCTGGCGTTTCACGAAAATATCTAATTCGTGTATTTTCCGCGGAATGACTGAAAAGGCCAAAGCAGCCACAAGAGCGCTAATCACCCGGAGAAAAATGACGCCGATTATGTCTCGATTACCGGCGCTTTGTCCCGAACGCGAAAATGTTGTTGCCTACTTTGCGGCGGCGAATTATCATTTTTAATGCGCCACTGATTATACATTTCGTAATATAAATATTAATCGATCGCTGAATGTAAAGAAGTGCCGATCAACAGTTAGCCGCGGTCATTGATATTCCGCGCTTTCGTAATCCGCGATGCGGATGAAATTCAGGAAAAGGCTTAGAACAAAAGTGAAACAGCCGAGATTCCCGTGACCGCGAGGACAAATCGGTCGCACGTGTAATGGGTCAAAGTGGAGTTCATCTCTTGGAATTCAGATCGTGTCAAACCTGCACGGACTCGCGATGAGACAGTGAATCAGTCATTCAGTCGAGCAGCGAAATTTCACTTGATAATTATGTGCTCGACATGATATCTTTTATTAACTGCACACTTCGTGAAACGGAAAACACTTCCTTAATACAATATTTATCGTAACTCGATTTGTCTCGTTGCAATGCAGGAGTAGGTTTGGTTGGAATTGGGATGTGGAGCAGAGGGCTTTTTAGTTAATATTTACTATTTATATGGCAAAACGAGACCAAACCACGCGATCAACCTGTAACTGGGTTACGGTTTCGGCCAAACAAGAATGGCTGCTTGTTTAGGGAGTCGGTTACTAGACACAGCGGATATCATTTGAAATCAATATCCAGGCTTTGGTTAGTGCATTGCAAATGTTTAGTCGCGACAATTCATTCAAAATCACCTTTCGATTTTAAATTTCTAACTCCCACTCGTATGTCTGCGTTTATTGCACAATCATTTTTTAGTATATTTATCTTTGCCTCTGCTTTGCTCGTCATGTTTGCTTGGGCAATCTAAAATATGTTGTTTTTTTCAGAGTAGCATCATCAAAAATGACAAAACTGAAGCGGTGGTTGCCATTACTGGCACTGACAATACTATTCAATGCAAGGCTATCAGTAACTTTACCTGTCGAGGAAGACCAAAAAGATGATCACACGAAATCAGTGGGATCTAGGTTAGTCTTATTTATTTGTAAAAAATTAAAATTAATAGTGGGGAAAGATGATATAAAATGTTAATGTAAATCTATACAGCATAGCGTCGTCGGTGCCCGCAGTCACGCAGGAAAAAAATACGTCGAGTTCGGGCGACAGTAGGAAAGCTGCACCTGTATACGAGCCTCTGGCTTCGCCCGCGAACCTCCTCAGGCCAGACAGATTCCAGTTTTACACATTTAACAACAATGGAGAAGTTGTTACGAAACAGATGACCGAAAAGGAAATCCAAAGTCTCATAGCAGCAGGAGGCGGTCATTATCCTATGGAAATCCACGAGCCGATCAAGGCAGACATCATGAGTGCTGGAGAGACAAAAGTATTTTTTTAAATATTTTTACGTTTCCTTTTTCTGTTATATAGTTTTATATGTAAATGGAGGTATCAATCAACAGTTACGAAAACCATTCAAAGTTTAAGTCAAGGACACTATTCTTTTTTGATCGTAAAATTTCTACTAAATAGAAATTGTATTTAATGATAAAGTCTATCTCCTAATTCATGCAATCTTTGCATCTATAAATACAAAAATCGGACTCTGTAAATGTTCAAATGATTCGACTGTTGAAATCTATTCCCTAACTTTCATCGATAATCTTGCACAAGCTTATACATAATTCCACAATTTTCTCTAAAAATGACAAAATTAGCTAACAAAAGTAAGATGAGAAATATATCATCTTCCATCCCAAACCATCACATTGTTATTAACTTGAGTGCAGTACGATTGTGTAAGATTGGAAAGTGCACGCTCCATCGATGTCCATTATTTCAGAAACATTAAATAATGACTGGTTCACAGGTAGCCGACGTTGTTCAGAATGTGCAGAACGTGTTAAAAGGTGAGCTGAGCAAGCCAACTACCATGATGGTACCGGTTCCTACGGTCCCGGGACACGCCACTGACGAGTGGAGTAACATTTTACCATCCATATTATCGGGCGATTCCGAGCCGAGTCATCCGTTGGACGACGAGAAAAGCAACATGCCAATCAAGGGAATGGTCCAACAATCCGGCAGCATGTACGAAGCGTACAAGCCCCAGCCAGCAATTATCGTCGAAATGGAACCCCACGTCCACGTAACTCCATCTCAAACGCTCATGGGCACGGATTTATTGGACCACCACGTGCGACCTGCCGACTTAAAACCTCTTCCGAAACCCGAGGAAGATAAGGAAGACGAGGCTCTTGACAAGGTGCCCCTGCAGACGTGGAACCAGCCGGCTAAGGTGCCAGATTTCCACTTCATCACCACGGAAATCGTTCCACCCATGAAGAACCAGTCCGAGGGAAAACCGAAACCGACAACGCCAAGGCCGACTATGGACGTAGACCACCGCAATAAGAACGCCACCGCTGAGCAGACACTCAGCATGTATTCGGAGATTCCGATGATACCGGTTTCGGTCATCACCGCCGACCAGATCCTCACCTCGACCCAAAAGAACAAAGTCAACGAAAGACCCGTCTTCCAGATGCTGAGCACCATCTCGCCGTCAGCTGTTACCAACTCTTTCAAACCTAGCACCACAACGGAGCAGAAGTTGCAAGACATGAGTGTGGTCTCGGAGACGCATACCACTTCGGTCAAGTATCCAGGTCTGCCTGAAGTGAAGGTGCCCGAGAAGGTGACTGGAACCACGACAACAGCGAAAACGAAACCTACGACTGAAGAGAGTAGAACTACGAGTAGTACCACTTCTACCACAGTGACGGAACCCACGACTCTGCCGAGTCTGCTGACAACCTACATGGTTCTTTCAGGCAGTTCTTCGAGTAAGTCCCCGCAGGAAAGTACGAAAGGTAGCTCTTCGTCGACGACCATGACCAACAAACCCATTTCAACGGTTACAACGACATCGAAAACCACGACAACGCCGGAAACTGTTGCAGACACTACGGTTATGAGCCAAGTCACTACAGCGAAGACCACTACTCCTAAGCCTACTACTACTCCTAAGCCTAGTACTACTCCTAAGCCTACTACTACTCCTAAGCCTAGTACTACTCCTAAGCCTACTACTACTCCTAAGTCTACCACTCCGAAGTCTACTACGGCGAAGCCTACCACCGAACAGAGTATCAGTTATGTTAAACTTGAAGCTACGACTACTGAGAAAACTCTGATGACCACTGTTACCGAGCTGATGACCGAGGGAACTACCGTTTCTGAGCCAAGCAAAGAGGATTCGACGACCTACGAGCAAATTTCCGTCACTCCTCCGACTAGAAACAATGACGTCTCTGCACCTTCTGAGATGCTACCAACTGACTTGGCCAACTCCCTAACGAGCGTAATGTCCCAGGTTGCGGAAACAATACCTTCCATTTTAGGAGACGCACAAAATTTCCCTCTTTCGGAATTGAAGTCGAAGAACATTTCAATGAGCAATGAATTGTTCGACACTACGACAGCGAAAGATGAGGAATTCTCGACGATGACGGATGACTTGAGTATCGAAATGACTAGCACTTCAATGACAGAACAAACTACATTTGAGCAGAGTACTTACATGACCCAAGTCACCGACAGAACTGAGACTACCATGGTACCGACCGAAATTTCGGAAATGACTTACGACAAGAACCAGGATACCACTGTACAGATCGATGTGACAACGACATCTGAACCTGAAGACAAATCGGAGCTATCCATGACGACTGTCGTGTCGAGCACGACGTCTCCAGCAGCAGTTGTCAACATTACTGACTTACTTTTCAACAACAAAACCGTCGAAAAGGAAACAGAAGCCACTATCATCCACTTAGAAGTAACGGGAACTCCTGCTAGTGTTCCCCAATACACAACTGAGGACGGAAAGAATACTAGTGAATCACCGTTGATCAGAATTCAGCTGGCTGATATTGTTTCCGCAGTTAACCACGTCATTGATCACGCACCTATGAAACCGGAAAAAACATCTGATGTACAAGATATGACAATGCCTCCCAACTTCTATACAGCTTCACCAAACATTGCCAGTGGACTGATAGCTTCATTCCCAACGAGTACTGCAAAAGAAGATTTACAAGTCGACCAAAGTAGTATTTATTCGACGGTACCATCTACTGTAACCTATGAGAAGAAGGAAACAACACTGAATGACATGCCTATAGATCTCTCCAAGGGAGAAACTAAAGGTGACATTCAGTCTAACTCTGTGCCTAGCGACTTCTCAGAATTACCAACTCAGCCAATTGAGGTACAGAAGACGACACCCATGCGAGAAACTGTTGCAACCGTTACATCATCTAAAGATAAGGTGGAGACTACAACCAGTTTGTTCGACAGTACCACAATCGAAACGACGACACCAGTAGCCTTCGAAACAACTCAGACAGTTGAAGAAATCGTTCAGTTCACAACAACGACGGAATCAGCTACTCCGAACAGCCTAACCAACAAAACAAAGAAACCTGAGACTCCCATTGTTCGCATAGACGACAGTCCAGAGGGTACGTCTCATTTACCCCCCAGGATACAACTGACAGACCTTCCCATTGTGCAAGAAAGTACGCTTCCTAGTAACAGTGTACATCTGCAGCAAGGTGCAATGAACACGAGTATCTCTAATAATGAAATTCCTAGTCTTTATAATAATACTTATACTAACAGTAGCGGCGATAATGTAAATAGTGTGAAAGCAACGACATCCCTTCCATCATCTACAAGCGACGAAATGGTGACGATGCAAGTTCCTTGTGCACTTAGCACGACGAACATGGCAGGGTGTCAAAACTATTCTCTAGAAAGTAACGAAACTAATACTCAATCAACTGAGCAGTATATCAGTGAAGCAACGAGTGAGAAAATAAAAACTGAAATTCCAACGACTGAAGTGAATCTAAACGCCACAAAGAATGAATTTTCGAATACAGAGTACGAATTAGGCTCTGACCTAGCTCAAATTCATCAAGATGTGGAAATCTCTCAACTAGCTCCACATCAACCTTCGAATTATGTTCAGGTACCTTTGAAAAACGAGTCGAAAACTAGCTACGAAGAGCTGCTTAAACCTTCGCAGAATAATGAAAGTCTATTGAAAGTTGAAGTTACTACGACTAATAATATTACTCCAACAACTACCAGTGTTGCGGTCGAAGAAGAACTGAAGACAACCACTCAAGTTCCGATGAAGAGTACACCCAGCAAACAAGATTCCTACATAAAATTAGGTGAGCAGATGACCCCGGAGCAAGAGATCAAAACTACGGTCAGACCACAGAAACCATCCACTAAACGACCTTCTTCCACTACAGAACCATCTACGACTAGCACATCTACCACAGCCAGACCTAGCACAACTTCCACAACCAGACCTACCACAACTTCTACAGTCAAACCTACCACAACTTCCACAGCCAGACCTACCACAACTTCCACAATCAGACCTAGCACAACCAAAATACCTATGACAAAGCCTCCAATGACAACTGTCCAAACAACGTATGAGCCAACCACTGACAGGAAACCAGAAGTAGCGACCGAAACAACGAAAATCAACGAAGAACAAAAGTGGACTTTGATTCCTCAACAATCCACCTCCTCACTGAATAACAAAGTAAAACCAGATCTTGGCGAAGCTGCAGTTTCGTCATCAACCATGTTCCCAAGCGGAGACCTCAATGACTATCCCCATCGAACAGGAAGCAAACCCGTCAACTTAGAAGTTGTGAAAAACAGCGCCGGTCTGGATGACAGTGTCCGAAATCTCGAGCAGGACATCCAGTTCTTCGCTGATCTCTGCAACGAATTGGCGTTCAGTTTCTGGACTTCAGCAAACAAAGGTCTCAGCAACTCTCGTTCCTTAGCCCTCTCGCCATTCGGCATGACTAGTATCTTAGCCATGATCTTCCTGGGTGCCAGAGGACCAACTTCAGCCCAGATGAACGACATCCTCAAACTCGACGATGTGGCCACTTTCAACCCTCACTTAGTCTTCCAAAATATCACCGACGCTGTGAGTCTTGCGAGAAATCAAGGCATAGCAAACGCAGCATTCGTCCGACTTCTCTTCGCCGATAGGATCAAAGTGGGCAAACTCATGCCTTTCTACAAGGAGCAAGCACAGAAATTCTACGAAGGGTTTGTCGCAGAGGTCAACTTTTCCACAATCAGCGACCAAGTGAAACGAAGAACGAATCTCCTCGTGAGGAAACAGACGGGTGGCAGGATCAAGGACTTCATGAAGACCAACAGCGTGCCTCTAAGGTCACCTCTCGCAGCCTTGACCGCGAACGTATTCCAGACCAACTGCAACAGTTCCGTCGCCAGCTCCGAAGGTCGGGATGGAGAAATGTACTTCGCTGTATCTCCAGCTGTTAGACAAAGAAGGCTCGTCCCGGTACCTGCTACTGTTTGGAGGTCAGGTGTCCTAGCTGGATACGAGCCTGGCTTGGATGCCACCGCAATTGCTCTCGGAGGTTCCGAGAAACTGGTTTCCACCATCTTCGTGATTCCTGGTCAGCAAGGTTTTACAGCACCTGGTGATACGTTAGATCGATTGGAACAGAGGCTGATGAGAAGTGCCTACCGAGACAAGGCCTGGGACAAACTACTCAAGGTCATTGTTCCCCGACCAGCGTTAGAACTGCAGGTGCCGAAATTCAGCCATAGATCCGTCGTCAATGCCACTGCCGCTTTGAAGAGGATGGGACTAGAAGAGCTCTTCTCGAGACATGCTAATCTGAAGGGCATTAACGGATTTGGACACGATATCCACTTGGCTGATGTTTTACAGGTAATTTCTTTCAAGATATCAAATTGCCAAGTAAATCCTCAGTCTCATCTGTTGATATCTTCGCGTCAGTTCAATATTTCTCTGTTCCTCTTGTTTCCAACTTGGAATAAGTCAGATGATCATCAGTTCTAACTTCTAATAACCTTCTCTGCTCTTTCAGATGAACCTGTTCAGCACGTGTGGGGATGAAAACATATCCAACGGACGTCACCACGTCGAAATCTACCCTGGTTCACCAATCAGGAACAATCGCGAGATCGACTTGGAACGGCAAGCCGATTCTTTCGAATCTACGAAGACAACAACCACTGATCCTCTGAGCTTGTTCGAGGACGAATTCAAGTTCCCGAGACTCGTCAAGAACTGGTCGAGAGAGGCCGAAATAGCGGAAAAGCCGAGACTGAGACTAGACCGACCTTTCCTCTACTTCGTGCGTCACAATCCGACCGGACTGATCCTACACATGGGGCGATTCAACCCTCGACTGCTGCAATGAACTGGCGATAATGGTTATGAATTAAAGGAATAACAATATCAATAACAGATGAGAATCCCGCAATATACATTACGATAATAATAGTAGCGACGATAATGTTAAACAATAGACTTAATTTCTCGTAGGTAAAAAATTCGTAACCTTTCTTTCGAATTCCTGAAGGCAATGTATTTGCTCAACTTGCAGAGATTGTATGTTCGTTTGAAGGGGACAAAAGCAAAACTCGAGATTTCAGGTTGTCCTGCCCCTGCCCACTGTCTGTCTACCCTTCCCTGCCTTTTGTCAAGTTCGTTACGTCGACCTTAGTAAAATTACTATTATATTTATTTGTTCACCGGTGCGAGTCCAAGAGAACAATCGAATTAACATTTAAGACAAAGTACCTCTCGAATCTCGCATTGCTGTGACGCAGCACCACAATCGAGATCAAAAGACAAACTTTGATCATGGTTCAAATGATAAATCGTTGGGTTACCCTCGAATGATGTTGAATGCCTCACACTGTGGAAAATCGTTTGAAAGTCCGTTCCAAGTAAGACGAGCCCAGTCGGGAGGCAGCAAACACTCCTTTTCTAATAAGCAAAACTGGCTTATTAGCAAAGGATTGTACAAAGAATGTAAATTTGTCGATGCAAAGTGTGACTTTTCCACTCGGTGTCTGAATTTGAACCATGATTGACGCGTGCGTGCATTTAATTTTGAATTAATGAATACTAATTTTTTGTACTATTTTTTATCATTGGTAGCAGGAGGCGCTTGCTACTGAGAATAGGTGTATGATTAAGTGTACATATCGAAAAAAGACAAATGGTACGCGTATATGTACAACAAACAATTCGGTCCCTAGGATGTGCGTGCAAGTGTGTAGACGAAATTTTTGTTGAACGTCGAATGAAGTACGATTGAATGATTATGGTAAACTACGGCACATCCACAAACGTATTTAAGGAGATGTGCTTTCAGGATAAGAGTATTTAGAGTCCCTTAAACGATTGTAGCACGTCTAAACTTTGTAAAAATAATAAACTATTTTCGAATAATACAAATGAATCTTGTCAATTGCCTTGCTTTCGCGGGTTAAAAAATCCTTATTTTAAAATAACGATTGGAAACCAATAGATGTATCTACATTCTAAAAACAATCCTCTCATAATTAGAAGATTATTCTTATAATGAGAGGAATATTCTTCTTATAAGTGGAATATTATTATGATGAGCGGAATCTTCTTAGCGTAAAAGGATTTTCTAATAATTTTTTTCAGTGTATTTGCACCTATGCGATTTTTAGGTCCAAGGATCTATTAAAATCCGACTATGTGTTAGAGAATATTTCGATAAATTTGTAAATGCATATTCAATTGATTCGTATTTATATGTATACACTCACAGAAAAATTTTTAGTGTTAATAACTGTATTTGTTAGTTGAAGGGATTTGTTGAATAAACCAATAATT